>JZLH01S0221316.1:97352-137512 GCA_001188425.1 Eucidaris tribuloides
TTGACATTGTTGGGTGCAGTGTTGCCTTCAATTTTAGCAGTTTGACCATATCCAGATGGTTCTGATACTTTATGAGGACTATCAGCGTGTTTCTATTGAGCATCCTGTATTTATCCGGTTAAAATTTAACTGGTTAATAGCGATGAGCGGTGTGTTTCTATTGGATTACATTTTCCGAAAAGTTTGAGAGATTGTACTGATTGACTGAAATTGCCGGCTAAAAGTTTGTTGACTTGGGTTGCCGCAAGATATTGTGGGATGCCCGAGGTCAACATAGTGCATGTACAATACAGTGCACAACAAGCCAAGGGCGCGATCACATGGTTTTGTTGATTTCCGGTTTCTCGCCGGCAAGTACGCTCTACCGCAACGGTTGCTGTTTCTATTGACATCTTACGGTATCTTACGGTATCTTACAGTATCCCTCACCGCTAATATCCTACAAAAAGAAGGATAAATAGCGGCAAAACTTTAGCTGCTAAAAACACGGTGAATGGCAGTGAAGGTCTTTGGGCACTTCTACTCCTTTAAATGGTTCATTCAGGAAAATTAGCTCCAACAGAAACACGTTGAATGTTGTAAGTTACATTATGTTTTAGGCTGGTATGACATTTCAATGCAGTGATACTGGATTTGTTCACTTTATTTCTAGGATGGGAGCTGAGGGATGGCTTGTGTACAGTAAATTACATAAAACAACTTTCTCCAATTCTCTAGGTCCTCTGTTTGCTTTTGTAATATCTGATGTCATTGACTTCAAACTTGATATAAAATTTCATGTGAAACTGATGATAACCACTATTTTTCTTTTCACAAACAGGAAAAAGTAAAAGAGAACCCCACGACATCTGAAAGCTCAGACTTTGTAAACAGCCAAGACTTTAGCACCAATGATAGAGACAGTGTGTTTGACGACTACAACTTCCTAAACTTGCCCGATAAAATCGAATATAAGGAACCTGCGTGGAAGAAGGCACTGAAAGCTCTGAAGGTTGAAGACGACGAAGCGCCAGTCAAACCAGTACGAGGACAAATCGTTGAAACGACCCCTGAGTACAGGAACGGTGGTTCGGAGCAGGCTGACAGCGGCGTCGAGAGCCACGGATCCGATAGGACGACTTGGCGGAGGAATTCCTCTGATGACGTGGACCAGAGTGTAAACAGGCAGCCAAGTGCAGTGCGATTAAGGAGAATGGATCGGAAACTGGGACGCCACGGACCGGCCACAGAGGCCAAACCCCACACACGGTCCATGAGCATGCCAGAGAGGAACGTCGGCGTCCTGAGGCAGGATGCGGTGGATTCAAATCACAACAGCGCCACCTACGAGTATATGTATGAAGAGGACACAGACCCCTGGAGATCGGTGAGCCTGGGACTGAGATTTATTTATTTATTTATTTGTTTATGTATTTATGTATTTATTTATTCATTTATTTATTTATTTTCTGTATTTATTTATTTATTTATTTATTTATTCATTTATTCATTCATTCATTTATGTATTTATTTATTCATTCATTTATGTATTTATTTATTTATCGATTTATTCATTTATGCACTTGTTTATTTCTTAATTAATCTATTCATTTATTTACTTTTTTATTTTAATGATGGATTGATTTTAAATTATGTGAATGAATTTATTGTGTATATTACAGACGTATTTACTAATGAATTTATTTATTACTTACTAACATATTTGTTGATTCTATATGATTTTTATAGTAATTTTTGTACTGAATTTTGCATTGTAGCTGTTTTTGCATTGTTATGTTTCAGCTAGAAAGATGACAGCTGTGGTTCAATTGAAATTCAGGGAGCATTGCCATCCTTGTTTAACCCGTTGCCTCCGAGATTCTGAAAATCCCATAGAGTTAACACAGGACAGATCCAGTTCCAGTAGCCAGTGGGTTAATCCATTTGCATCTATCTGTCTGTGTGCTAACAGTTACATTTCTCTTTGATTTTGCAGAGTCTCAATTCATGGAAGATGAAACGCAACCAAGTGGCATCAGATGTCTTGTCGAGGAAAGCTCTGAGAGAAGAAGTCGAAGAAAAGGAAAAGGCCAAAGGAAGGAGGAAACCAAAAACTTTCAGAGAAATAGTAGAAGAAAAGTAAGAGGCAGCCCATACACCTTATTTTCACACTGCATCACTTAAATAAATTGGGTAAACATAATTCTAGAAAAGCTCAATGCCAGTAGTTATATATAATGAAATTAGCTTGTGCATACATCGTTCAAAGATTTATGTTGGAATTATTTGTTGGTGTTTCCAAAATTCTTTTAGAAAATTGTAAGTTCTTCTTATTAAAAAAATTTCGTCAACACAAATGCACAAGTTGATACATATACCATACACTTTTGATGAAAATATATATACATATTAGCTGGATCAATCTGTGAAAGTACATTTATATCATTTGTCTAGTACTTCAGTGCTATGAAAAAGCTGGAAAATATTAAAATATTAAATTTTGCTGTTACAGTAATTAAAATATTTCTTACATTATTTTGTGACGCAAATACACAAGTTGATACACATACCATACACTTTTAAGGAAAAAAAAGATAATAACTTGATCAATCTTTGAAAGTACTATATCATTTGTCCAGTACTTCAGTGCTATTAAAAAGCTGGAAAATATCAAATTATTAAATATTGCTGTTATAGTACAGGGAAATGAGGGTACTCATAATGTTTTGTTTTTGAGCTTGGTATTTGACAAAGAGCTGGAAAGGTGGAGTTACTGCTAGAATATTACAGTGTTTAACTTCGTCTAACTGGCTATGAATTATCTGGAAATTTGTATTACTTGGTAACCATTTTCCAGTGTTTTTAAACTTTTTTCATTCATGTCTACCCAAAAAGCATAAATATAAGCCATTTTTAACTTGAAGATCATGGAAATGTTGTGTCTGAGCATAAATTGCATTTCCCGGCAAATCATGTCTCATCTGTTGATGAGATGGCAGTAACTCTTAACTCTTGAGAAGGAAAAGGGCGCTAATGCCATAGAGTTTGTACAGTGTTAACGACCTTCTCCTTCTCAGGACTTTGCATTGAATGTCCTCATTGTCAACCGATAATATCCAGATTGGTTTCTGGTCCCAATATGGCCAGATAAACAAGATTAGCTGTACTGAGGACACAACCAGGGAAATAATATGTAATGTTACATTTGGAGGTAGTCGCACAGTACCGTAGTTTTTTCCGGTAACCCAACAAACCTGATCATGTTTTGGGATCCAAGCGTGTCTCCCTTCTAACGTCCACTAGTCATGCGTGCAGGCCACACAGCCGCTGTTCTCATTAGCACAGATGTGGTAGATCGGAACGGTTCAGTCATAGTGCCACTGTGCAGTGACAGCAGGACTGCCAAAGCTGGGGTAATAGATGGGATAACTCATCCGTAAAAGAAATTGTTTGGCTCTTGTCAAAATAGAGAAAAAATTATGTGTAGCATTGATACAAATCACACATCGATCTATGAATGTGGGTCAATTTGATCCTCTTTGCAACCACTTTTTTCAAGTTTTATCACAGGCAGTGTCCTTGATGTTCAACTGTCCACAGTTCACAGTTCATATTATGCCAGTCTGATGATTACATACTGAGATGGACATGGTGTAAGAAATGTGTCATTTCCAGGGGACTGTATCTGTGTAAACGTTCATTAGGATTCCCAATGCAAACTTCTCTCTGAAATTAGTGTAAATCTAAATTTATTTTAAATTTAGTTATTTCATCTCCTCTTGTGAGAAATCCCCACAAAATAGTTCATGAAGGAAAGTGTGAAAGATATTTTTTCTTATTTTTGGGAAGGGGTTGCAGAAAGATTACTCAATGTGAATATCCAGGGAATCATTCTTCCTACCTCTTTCTTTCTTAAGTACCTGATCATACTTTCATATTCTCTTGTACATGCTTTATCATTCTTTGTGGCCACACACTGTATTTATTGCTTCCTCCAATTCTAGGCAAAGGAGGGAAAAAATCCTGGCCAAAAAGTTGAAGAGGAAAAAAGACATGGAGAAGGAAGAGATCCACGCCATCTTGACGTCGGTGGATTTAGTCGACTCCGAGTCGTCGTCAGAGGAAGAGGAGGAGGAGCAGATTACATCACACCAGGAACCAGAACAGTATTCAGCACAAACAGAAACAATACCAGAGGTAATTCCCACTGATATGTAACGTTATAATGCTTAGTCAAGGGATTATTACTCCATTTCCACCCATGCCCTAGTCTGAATTCCAGACTCCGCCTCTGCAAAGCAGAGGCCGCCCGCGAAGCGGCCAATGGAGTAGAAAAATTTATTTTACTGGTCCATTCACTACGTCTGGCAGCCAGACTATCCATGCCCCCCCCCCCCTAAAAATAAAGATTAAAGATATTGCTTTTGTTCACTTAATGCAGTATGGGCTGAGGAGGCATTTCCTGTGAATGTTGAACATCATGCTTTTATGTGTTGACCAACTAACATTGCTTTTAACCGGTTGCCTCAGAGTTTGTATAATTGCCATGAAATTGATACATGACACATCCGGTTCCCGTAGCCAACAGGTTAATGATCAGTACATGCAGTGGTTGATTGCAATACAAACGGATATCATACCAATTGTATTTATCTCATTGTGATTTACCTGTGAAATATATGTCTTAGAATGAAACCAAGAATGTCTTGATGTTCATGGTAATTTTCTGATAGTATATAAACATATAGTATATAAACATGAAGTATATATAGATATATATATATAGAGAGAGAGAGAGAGATATGTGAAGTATGTTATTGGTGGTGATTTGTGTTTGTATGTGTGTAGGGAAATTTGTTTAAAGGTGCATGTACATAGTTGTGTGTATGTATGTCCATCTGTCTTTTAATATCATTAATACTGGCAAGATATTGTATGAATAATTAGCATTTCTGATTTAAATTATTTGGGATTGGTTCTTCCCACAGGCCCCTCCCCAATCCAGTTAAATGATTATTTGACCACACATATACCCCTTTTTGTATTGACATGTATATTACCAAAAAAAATATCATGTTTCCTGTCATTGATAATTTATGAAAAGATAAACCTTTCTTGCAGTGGGTGAAAAAATGGTGAACATGTGTGAATAAGTTAATCACAAGTGCAGAAAATGGGAAATTCACTTGTAAATCATTGGTGTAATACTATCATGGAAAATTGTACTTTATGCTTTGCCTTCCCGCCCCCTGATTCCTGACACTAATTGCTGACTGCCTAACCCCATCACATCTTTTATTTATCCCCATCGTTTTGTTTTGTTTTATTTTCATTCCTTTTTCTCCACGTCTCTCAGATGCGTATTCGGGCCAGCACACTACCCGCCACCTCGAAGGGCCGGCCCCCCGCCAATCCCCCGAGGAGCCAATCCCCCACCCCCACCTCCCCTCACAAACCCTCCCCCATCACAGCTACTACTACTGCTCCTACTGCCTCCAGACCCCACCAAAAGGCCCCACCCTCCGTTGCCCCCAAGCCAAAGTTCCGGCCCACTGCAGGTGCCTTCCAGCCCTACCGCAGGAGTCAGTCTGTTAGTATTTTTTTTATCCGTGTTTGATAGTAAATGTGCATTTTGCTGTTCATTCATTCTGGTGTGCTGTTTCTCTGTCATTTCTCTCCATTTACAACATTTTGCAAAGTGCCAGTTTTTAGAAATTTTGTAAAAAAAAAACCAAGTGACATTACAAGACTGGTAATGAATTGACATTGTTTTCCAAAGTTCCTGTCACTCTAGTTGAAGCATCAAACATATGTATTATGCAGATTTTTTTAAAGTGCAAACCGTTACACCTGGCAGAAGGACATTAGTATTGTGCAAAATCATTAGCATTTATGTCCTTTTGTCAGGCATTTGACAAAATATATATTTGATACTTTCACATTGTCTGTGTAGTCATTTGATAACTCATCACTAAACCTGTTCAAGACTAGTCTCAAGATATCCTTAGACTGTGTGCTATACTCGCCCCCCCCCCCCATATGACAAAAGGGCATAACTGACATTTTGGTGTATTGGAGATATTGAGCAAAATGTATTTTGTTCAACACATAAAGCCCAATTCAGCGTCATTTTAACCAGCGGATTATGAGACAAAGGGACACTTCTAATTAATATTTTTTTTGTTCTGCATGATGATGTACTAGTCCCCTACACTATATAACTTGATTTTGACAAAAATGTCAGTTATGCCCTTTTGTCATGGGGGGGGGGGGCAGTATAGATAATGTGCTTTACCAAAATCAAATCATCTTCAACGGGTTAAATCGGCAAAATGTAAGTCACAAATCAAATTATGTCACTTTGCAAAATGTCTGTGTAAAACAGGTTAATTACTTCTTCTTGACTGTGTGTATGTCACTGCTTGGAAATTCAGGCTCTGTCGCTGTCAGTGGATTTATCTTATCATCACCTAAATTCCACCTTCCTGCTTCTCTCAATCAGCATGGTGTTTCCTGTTTAGCTTCTTGCGCACATGTCTATCCATCTACACACACTCACATGTGCTTGTATTAAATGCATATTCCCTCTCTCTCCTCTCTCTCTCTCTCCTAATTGTGAAGGTTCATTTGGTAATGTGATGGTGTTTTGATTTTCAGTATTTTAATATCAGTTTTTAGAAGAAAAAAATGAGTATGTGTGTGTCATTTTCTTTATAAATGTTTTCGTGATGGTTTTTAAAGTTTTGATTTCAAATCTTTTGCTGTATGTGCAGTATTTTTTATTTTCAGACGTTTGTTGTGGTTTCTTCATTTGACTGTCTTTCTGTCTGTGTATGCATCTTATAGCTGTCTGTCTGTTTATCCATTTACTGTCTGTTCACAACTTTATAAAGCATTGCAACATCTCTAAACTTGATACTGAAAAGTGTTTCTCCAAAAGTTTGGCTAGTTGACTTGGAAAACAAAACTGTGAAGTAGCTTTGCAGGTTGCATTTGATCACTGTATGTAAAAGCCTAATATGTTTAGATTGTTCTTTGCAGGAATTATCAAACACACACCCCTATCAACTGTAAATATGGTTAGTTAGTAGTTACATAAAGAGTAACACCATAAAACTTTGTTGAAATATAATGTAAAGATGCTCGTACCTGGTACATGATTTTATACTATGAAAGTTCAGTATATGTATACATTCCAGCTTAAAAGACGCTTAATAATATTGTGGAAGGCCCATTTAAAATATTGTCAAACTTGTTCTCTGACATATCTTACAGTGTTTGAATAGACAAATAAACACCCTAGAACACAAAAGTTCAGACAGTTATGCTGTCACTGGTAAAATATTTACAGATACAAATTGGCACATGAATTATTCTCGGCTTATAAAAAATCTGCAACACAGCAGTCTTGGGAAAAACTGGAATGGTCTCTCAATGTTTTTTACTCTTTTAAAACACGTAAATGATCATTTTGAAGTGTGATTGTTTCATGGATTTATTTTTAGACCTTATTAAAGACACAAGGAACATAAGGAATCATGTAGCTCACATTTTTTTAAAATACAAATATTGTTATAAAGTGTCTTTAATACAAACACACAGGAGCTCTTTTAATCACAGTACTGTCTCCACATTACCGTAGCATAGTATGGAATCAGGCCCTGGATGCATTATTTGTGTGTAATCTCACAAACCGTAACTATAGCAACGGTACACGTCACTTGTGCCAGGTGAAAGAATTTTGTACGCCTATTTAATGGCTTGAATTTGCAGGGATTCTACACCTGCACATTTATAGGCTGAGGTAGAAAACAAAGACATCACTTTGTTGCTGTTTATATCAGTAGCCTTCTAAGCATTGCCCATGTGCCAGTCTATCCACTCCACCCCTGATTTTACAGATATCAAATTTTTGGACATTCTACCAACACTAATAACAATTTGTAAAATGTATTTTTACAGCATTTTTTACATTTTTTATCAGTGAAAAAAAAAATTTTAAGGGTAAAATGGGTCACTGTAGCTACCATATCTGTACTGAATTTTTACAGCACTCAAAATGACATGTACTCAATCAAATGTCCCGTCTTTACAAATCGTCGCTGGGTTTATAAAAATTTGTATCTCAAATTTTGATGAAAACAACTTTGTTTGATAAACGTGAAGTTTCAAATAATGTAGCTTACGCACATAATCTATTAAAATAAGAATGTTTCTTCGCTCTCCTGAAAACTTTGTTTTTGAGATACAAGGTTTTTAACAGCCCAGCTGCGAAATGCTCAAAGCATTGCAGTAAAACTAAATAGTACTTTTCCTGTTTGCAATGCTGTCTGGTATTTTGATGACAAATAAAGGGATGAGTGGTAGTCACAGAAGTAATTCAATAGTATGATGTGAGGTGGCTGAACTTTGTCGGTCTGTCTCACAACTTAAAGGCTGATAACATGATTGGGAACACTTGAAAATGCCTCAAGAACCAAATGATTTGGACATATACCAATGTATACACTGCCTGGAGTGTAAATCTTGAAAGATTTGTCTTCCATTTGCTTACATAAGGCTAATCAGGCATAACATACAAGTATTGAATTACTCTCGTGCCCCAATAGCCATAGTAAGCTACACAAAGAATTGCCTATCATACAATACTGATGGTAGTTTTTAAATGAGTCAACATTTGACCACAAAATTTTCACAGCAGAATCATTGCTTAGTTTACCTGATTCTCAAATTGTTTCATCCCCAGTTGAAGGACTCACCTCCAATCATGCTATGTAAGATCAAATTAAGTTTAATAGTCATGATTTTATGGTCAGTATATTAAAGGGTTATGGTTTGGTGGATTGCTCTTCAAAAATTCATCAAAATCAAAAGAAAATACATTGAATATATTTTCGCCATACTAAACAGATTTATCTTAAATTTAAATTATAGAAAAAGAGCACATAGATGTTGAATTAAATTGTGAGTTTGACAGAAAGTAACTCTATGTCAAGCCCATAAATTTATAAGGGCCTTTTGTGACAAGAAAAATAACATGGTAGTGAAATTTTATTTCCACAGGCATTGGCATTCAATTGATGTTCAAGAATAACTTGTCCAGTTTCAGTTTTTTTTTCTTCAAGATAGTACTTTTTTGAAGTGCCAATATATCCTTATATGTTTGAATATCATATGAACATTGATAAACATTATAAAATATCGTAGATGATAGTATTATTATAAATAATGAAAAACTGGACTAATTGTAATAGGAGTTTGAAATACGAACTCCCAAGTATTGGGGTATTTCAAACTCAACTGGATGACTAATATCAAAATTCATCAGATTATACAAAATCATTTGAATAATACCTTGTTTTTGTTGTCAAACAGTTTAGAAAAATAAAACATGGTTTTGTTGTGTCACTGTCATAATTCTCTGATGAGAAACTTCCCAGCTATCACTCCATGAAATCTATCCCACAAATCCAGTCCAGTGTGAATTGCGGACTCATGGTATTACCTTGGAGGAAATTCCAATTTCCTTGGGTACCCCAGGCCGAAATGTGAGACAAGTCCTGCAAATCATCCATACCTCAGTTTGTTTTGCTGTGTCCATTCTAATGCATTTATTATTTTTGTGATGTCAAAAGAAACATCTATTTCTTATATTTATTATTTATTTACTATGGGAAGTTTGTACTTTGTGATGTAATTTAACCTGTTGGAGACTAAGTACGAGTTAACTCGTGTTGGGGTCTATGGGAAATGCCTGTTATAGTGAAATCAAATCTTCTCCAACGGGTTAAATAACAGTACAGGTATTATCAATATTAGGAAAAAAACACTTTTCTTTTCTCTGGAAAGAAAGGCATTAAACATTCTCTACACATCACTTTTATTTAATTACAAATATCTTCCAAGGTAGGCATATATTTCTTGCTGTCTGCATCTTTAACTTCTTGTGAAGTTCTTTTGTGTGTTTATCATTGTGTTTGTTTTCCTTCCTAATTTCTATTGCTGTTCTTTATCCTTTATTTCTCTCTATTTCAGCATGTTGCCTTCATATGGGGTGAATATGGTTGTATTACATTGTTACCATAATGTTTGCCCATCTTTATACTGAATGGCTTGATTATGGTCTTCATATCTCCTTTGAGTCCTTTCTATTGGTAAAAGGTCCCTTGGTAGTACAAAATGATTGCAGTATGTTCTATTTTCCAACCAAGGCAGTTTAAGTAGCATTGTGGGAAACAATACTGCCCCTTTCTATCATTTCATTCTAAAGAAGGCACTATTCCATTCTGTCTTGACTGATGGGCCTTTAAAGGAAGATGTAGCCGGCAACTAACAGGTAAAAGTTTAAAAAAGAGAGATTTTGGGGGTACTGTGCCAATTAACAGAAATTTACTAATTGATAGGGCCTTGCTGAGGGTAAGTGTCACACAGTATCATTTATTTAAGCTTTCTTTATCATCATGTACCATAATTCTCACAATTCTCACAATGTCAATTTTTTTTTCTCAACTTATTCCTGTTAGTTGCCGGCTATATCTTCTTTTAATTGCATCCATTCCATTCATGATCCAGGGTAGTGTGTAATAATTTATGCAGCACTGTGCATTCCCTGTTGAAGCACTTCATAACATGGAGTCACACTTCAATTTATATTCTACTCCGTATTCTCTCCTTACATTAATGTTGTAATAAATCTTGTGTGATGAGAATAATCTTATTCCTATAGTCTTCTTTTTGTACATGACTGACTTCATTGGGGGCATTCATGCTTGCAATCTGTATGTCATTTGTTATCATTCACTGAGTATATCTCATTGCAGCAATTAATCAAGTTTGATACCAGGTCTGATTCTAAATATAAATGATGGAAAATGAAATCCAAAGTTTACCTCACAAAAGTTACCACAATGATCAACATAAAAAGCTGTAGTAACTCTTGAAAAATTGATATCCATTTAAACTGAGTCAGTTTTTGTGTTTTATTTCAAATGTGGGCAGCATAATTACCATCAACTTGAAAAAAAAATTGTTTATTTTTTATTCTTAATGAAAATGTGATATTCTATGTCAACATTTGAAAATGAATCAAATATTTATGGTTCTTATTTTGTGTGAACTTCCACACTGAAGAAAAAGACAGATGTATGAAATTGTAACTGATTTAGTGTCCAAATTCATGCCACAAGTATTTTACCCTCTTACTACCAGTACAACAAACTCCCGTTAAGTTTTCATGTAGTATGCAGAAAGAGTTAATGGTGATTAGCATTTCATTATATCCCTTCAGAAAGACCCTCAACATTGTACAAAGTTTGTGGTGGTAAGGCCCTTTCTGCATAGGTACAACAATTTATCACACCGTTCCTTTTTAATCTATGGTGGATGTGAATTATGTCTAACGATCCTTTTTGTTTGATTTCCTCCAGCTTAAAGAGGGAGCGGACTTCACTGACAAAGCCGAAACCGACACCCGCATCTCGTCACCATCGCCGACCACAACGACGCCATCGGAGGAATCCTTCCCGGCCCGCTCCTTCCACGAGAAGCTCCTCCGCGACCGGGAACGGGAGAAGGAGTTGACGGAGCAGGCCAAGGTGGGGCAGGAGAAGGCACGCCGGCCGACACAGAAGAGGATGAGCATGGGCATCCTGGGAAGGGTGGCGGCATTCCAGAGCGGGGAGGCCTTCAAGAAGAGGAATGAGGAGGAGGAGGAGGTAGAGTCGTCCAAGTCCGTCAGGTCGCGCGATTCAACGTCGTCATCGCAGTCGTGAGTATCAAAATCATTAGAATTATATTATGTAAATAGAGAAAAGTTCACAAACTTTAGAAAATGCGGACAATCTGAATTGCATTCTAGCACGATGATTTATATCAAATTTTAAAATTGTTCTCCTCCCACACTCTTCCCAAGAGGATCTCACATATCGTCATGCGCATGGCAGAATGTCGTTTCAGCAAAAAGTGCTCATGGCAGAAAGTCATTAGCAAGTGCTCTAAGCAGAATGTCGTTAACAGAAACTTGTATGTAATGTTACAAACATTAGCTTTTTTCAGATGATATCAAAGTATTATGATCTTTTAGGTCAATTTCATAAGTATGTTAGACAGAAAAACGGAATAAGTTTTTTTTGTCAAGTTAGAGGCAATTTACTGTTAAGGACATTCTGCTTAGAGCGCTTGTTAACGCCCTTTTTGACATGCGCATGTTTTGCTGAAACGACATTCTTCCATGCGCACTACGATATGTATTCCAACATAGATTTACAGATATGTCTGTATGTTTAGGTAAAGTATGTTAGTGTGTGTGTGTATGTGTGTATGCCTTCAGAGTGTCTATTTCTTTGTGTTGATGGAATATGATGTGTTGTCGTAATGAAATTATCTGTTGTTGTCCCTCCCCCTCCCCTTTCAGCTTACCAAAATACTTGGTGGCTTATAACTTCATGTAAGTTTCTGGTGTATGGGACATATTTATTAAGAACTCCTACCCAACAGCATGCAAAGGATTAAACAATATTATTTGTTTATTTACTATTTATTTATGTTAGTGATTTTATGTTGCTTTCCTCTCTGCCTACAGGAGTCGCGAGCCTTCACGGAGGTCCACATCACCATGAACAAGAGGCCACGTAGCCAGGGAGGCTTTGGGTTCGATGTGACCGGGGGTATCGACAAGAAGAAACCCATCGTTGTCAAAAGCATTGAACCAGGTAAGGCCAGCTAGTTGGTTGTTTATAGCTCTTGATTATTTTCATACCTTACTGCTAATATGACTTGCTTACCGTACATCTGTCTACATTTTATGCACATTTGTACCACATTGTGTAGCACCCTTGTGTGTTCATAAAAAGTATTCTTTTCAGTTATGATGCTGAGGCTGCACCAGTGCTGAACAGAAAGACATAAATTACAAAAAGTGGGGTGAAAATGAGGCTGAAGATGTTATTTTTATGCCTTGTATTCTGTAAGATAATTTGAGAATACATTTTGCACAAGAATAGTTTTTGAACTTTTAATAGCACACTGCAAATATAACTTTTATACAGTTTTATAACCCAGGGCACAGTGCTGAATAATAAATAAATAATTCAACAAAATGGCAGATTGCAATTTGGTATGTTATCATATTAGCTGTTGTTGGCTACACTTAGTTTCAAAATGCTTAGTAGTAGTAGCACCATATCGTTGCGAGGTGACAAAACTTGTATCTCAATTTTGGGTGAAATATCAGGTTTTGAAATGATTTCGCACCTAGAAAGTCAGATTTTGTTAAATGTCTAGAATAGAGCCACTGTCACCAGGTAATATGACCGATATCCATTTCTTACAGTGTTAAGGCAGCCATAATTTTGTCTCTCCTGAACATGTAAATTATGAAGTTATGTCATGTTAGCATCAATATAATAGAGCTACAAAGGACCCTTTTTTCTAGGATGGTTCCATGAAAATGAAATTCATTTTTATCTATTCTGCATTCTTTTCATTGCAGCTGAATGTAATGTAATGTTTTGAAAGTTGTTTATTGTAAAAGCTTCCTTATGACAAAACACATCAGAAATATGTTGCATAAGTGCCCCAGTCACTTACTGAACATTTCCCTGTCAGATCTTTGTTAAATTCACAGTATGTCATTAAAAACAATAAACGAGCCAAACTCAAAACAGTAATTAAGCATATTTGATGCATCATACATAGGGATAGAGTACAACAAATTCGGTTCGAGTTTTCAATAAGTATGACATTATTTACAATGTTTTAAAAGGAAACATGAAAATTTATTAAAAATAAAGGTCAAATTGACCAAAACTATTCTATGGCTTTGCTGTAACTATTGTTTTCGTTAATATGATAACTATGAACCCTATTAAAATTTAAGTTTTGTATTTATTTCTTATGCAGGTAACACAGCTGACAGGTGTAATCTCAAAATAGGGGATGAGATTATCATCATCAATAAGGAGAAGACGCGGTTATTTGATCATGATGACATCCAGTACAGCATCAGTCAGGCAGTGCTCTCTGGGACCCTAAACGCTCAGCAGTCAGGAGATATGAAGACACAGGTAAGATGAATCAAGGCAGGGCTGTTGCTAGGAACTGGTGGGGGGGGGGGGGGGGTGTACCCGGGGGTGTACCAACAAAATCATTCGCTCAGACCCACATGTATACAAGCCAAAAAAGGGGAACTCCATTATTTTACTTGACAGAATCCTTTGAGAACTGATGGACAAGTTAACAAAAAAAGAAGATTCTGCATTTTGGCCTGACTAAATCCTTTTAACCCTATTTTAACGGCTATTTCAGACCAGGTTTTTACTTGTGGGGGGGGGGTCAATTTGATCCCCCCCCCCGAGATCTCGGCCGCGCCGATCGCCGCGATCGCACGCGAAATTTGGCTGCGCATAGAGCCGGATGTAAACTACACAACTGGTATAGTGAAATTTGCCAAAAAATTATTTTTTCTATTTTTTAAGTAATTAATTATGGCAAATAAGTATATGAAATTTTTCTTTTCGCCTATAACTCACTTATTACAGCTAGTAGAATGCTATTTTTTGGTGAAAATATTCATTTTGACAATTTCTAACAATTATCTAAACAAAACATTTGCCAATTGGAATAATTTCTTATGTAATTTTCATTGTTTTGTGAATTTCTTATGTATTTCTTTGTGTTTTTTTGCACCTTTTGTTTTCTATTTTTTTTGATGAAATTGTTGGGAGAACTTTTCAATCGTAACCAGCATAAAATTAAATTCATTCAACCAGTAAAAGCAAAAATAATCATAACGATTTATGATTCTCTGCTGAAAACACCAATTTCGTTGATTTGTACACAAAATCATGTTTTTGAGCAATTTTGGGTTGACATGGCATGTATAAAAAGTCGCGCAGCGTCCCGTAACGTTATGTCCACATTTTCCGCGCAAAATCGTCTCTGCAAAAGATGCGCAAGACTTGAAAGTTAAAAGAGTCAGCCAGAGGACGGCGGCGTGAAAAATTTTGCACAGCGCATGGTCGCCGAAATTCGTACGGGGGGGGGGGGTCACAATTGGCCCCCAGTTAATCATAGGGTTAAATGAATGAAAGGGATCATTCAGGAAAGGTGAAAATGCTATGTAATAAATTTAAATATATTCTTTTTGTGCCAACAGGCGACAAGTTGAAAATATAAAAAAAGATTCTCGTAGTTGTACCTGACACAATCACAAACTGAACGCCATCAAATCCCAACCAGTGAGATGGAGGGGTGTTTGCCCCCCCCCCCCCCCCACAGCTCTGCCCCTTGGCTCAAGGTTCCCATGGTTGTAGAAAGTCATGGAAAACGAATAACTAATCTCCCAAATTAATGGAAAGTCATTGAAATTGATCATGGGTGTAGGCCATGTGTCTTTTTCTTTTTGAGAAATGACAATTAGGGGTATATTCCGTGACCTTTATTTGTGGCTGTCTCAGCCTTCCAATTTGAATTGACAATGAGCGCGATATCACTACATGGTGTTGACATGCCGCTTAGATACAGCAACCCATGCCAAAATGGTACTTAATATATCATAAATTTTTGTGTACTTTGAATTAATAGGATTATTTCACCCCATTATGTTTTTTATTGGCATATTGATCAAAAGATTATTTTTTTAATTTTCCACAGAATCAGGCTCCTCATCCCAACAACTCAAATCATCACCACCTTCATCATCCTCTTATCAAGGACCAGAGCGTTTTGTGATCTCCGCCGCCCCACCCCCAACCCAGCTGTCCCCCCTGAGGAGGGATGAGCCTGTGGGGGAGAGTGAGGAGAATGATGATGATACTGGTGACCAGAGTCAGGCCAGGAACACCCTTTATCGGGCCAAGAAGCTACTGGATGCCTTAGACAGGGATGAAATTAGGTAAGTTGGATGATATACTGGCTAGAGTAACTGATATAAGGGTGATGAGTATTTACCGAATAACAAGTTTGACAAAAAAATGCCTTGAAGACCCAATTTAATATTATGAAGGTGTAAAGGTAAATAGAATTACTAGGGTAGTCCTCAAACTGAAACTAATCTAGAATCAAGTAAACTATGGAAGGATTCTGCTGTGATAATCTTGTGGTCAAACATTGACTCATTCCAAAATAACTACTGTCAATATCCCTTGGGGCAAACAAATCTGTCTTGTAGCTTTCTATGGTATTTATTTCTCCCTGACCTCGAGAGAAATTAAATACTAGTATGTTCATGCTTGATTCTCTTCAAATAAACAAATTTAAAAGACAAATTCTTTCAGCTGGGAGAGCCACTCCAATTTTAAAGTGTTCCCAATCCTGTCATTATCCTTTAATTTAAACAGTTGTGAAACTTTGATATCTGAGGTACGTAGTAGTCCTTGCATGGGCAAATAAGCACCTTAAATGAGTGTACTCATAGCCTTTCACTTTTTTATAGCACTTTTTTTTTTGGGGGGGGGCTTTATTTTTAGACCTTATCAGATACACTTATAGCATGGAGAATAATTTAGCTCAGAATCTGTTTTAACTGGGAACATTGTTAGATTGTGCCTTCAGTCAAACAATCTATCAATTGTTGGTATTTCTGAGATTGACTCTCTGGTACTGTTGAAAACAGCAGAATGAATGCAAGTTTTACCATACTGTATGACAAAACATCTGTGCAAATTATCATACATGTAAAGTACTATTACAAAAATGCTTATATCAAACATCAAACAAATGCTGGTATCACAATGCCAAGCAAACAATGAAAAGTGTATGTTTTAGTTACAAGTCCTCCAAAAACTTGTTCAAGTTGAAATGTCACGCGTGTAACAATGGAAATTGTATCTGTTTTCACTCAAAATCAGAGAAATTGGAAACGCTGCATGAAGAGATTTTTTGTTTTATCAACATGTATTATGAGAATGGATAAAAGAAAATTTGCATTATTTAGAGGACAGGATGGCATGACCACATTCAAAATGGGCAAGGTAGAAACGCGGGGAAACTGTGTTCTATCTGGTTCAAGAGTCAATTGATAAAGGCCTCTGTAATTAATTTTTTTTGGTACATGTTTGTTTTCCTCATATTCTTTTCAGTTCTGATGATTTACATCCATCCCGGCAAGCATATTTTGACGGAGAAACCGGTGAAACGGGCTACTGTGACATCAAGTCGGGTCAGTCGGAATCGTGGACGGAATCTGATGTCGGTAGCAAACAGGTAGGTAGAGTGCTTTATTTGGGAGAATCTTGGCCATGATATATTAGATTTAACCCCAACAATCCCTTTATCCTGACCTCATAAAGTCTGCTAAGTTTAACCCAAGCTGTCCCTATAACCTGACCATATTGATTCCCCTTTCTGCCATATTGGGTGATGTATTTACACTCTAAATATGTATCACGAGCATGATATTTATTGACCAAGTGAATAACCGGTTTCCAAAGTTAGCACTTAGATATATCTGTAAAATTGTGTTCCTATATCAGTGCATATACTCACTTCTATGTTAATTTCCTGGACCTTTGTGTATCGTACCAATATAGTCTATTCTCATGTATCTGGCCTCCACTTATCCGGAAACCTGTATTTTGATCATCTGGTATATCTTCTCTTTTTTCATTCATTTCAAAGTGATAACAATTTATGATGTTTTTGCCATTTTATGTAAACCATAAAACATGCTAGTTTATAACGCATAATCAGCGGAAGTAAATATATCATCACAACCGTTTTGATCTTTTTGAAATGTTTAGTTTGAGTATAAAAGTGCATTTTTGTGCCTAATCACATATTTGGATTGGTGCCAGTGCTGATGTTGCCAGATGAATTGAATCAGTGACTTCACAAAGGGCCCAAGTACTCATTTGTTGACATGTGAACTTGGGCCCATTGTGAATTCACTGATTCAAATATGTCAAACAGTAATTTCACTTTCGTTGTCTATGTCCTGAAGTGGTAGTAGAATCTATATTCCTATTTTCCATCTGTTTTGGGTATTGCATGTTGGTGTATATTATGATTATATATTTGTGATATATATCTCAGTATTTCTAGTATTATATATGTAGGTAGTGGGATTTTTACTGAAGGCATGATTATAATTTTGAACGATATGACAGAAGTCTCAGATAAAGGAAATACAACGCAGACTGATATTTGACTCCAGTGTTTAAATCCATCCATCATATCATCTCAAATTTATTAAAACTTTAAACCCAAAAAATGTTAAATGCACAGAAGGGCCAACAAACGTGGCTGCTTTTATACCGCAATGAATGGGATAATTCTCATTTAACTTGTTTGATTTAAATCCAGTGTTGGATAGAATATTACAAAATTACATGAAAACACTAATTTTCACCCAAAGTTGAGATGCAAGGTTTCATCACCCTCACAATAATTGCAACTTTATTCAAAAATAGTAAACAAAAAATGATTCAGTTTTTGTGCTTTGGCTTGTGACTGCCCATAAAAAAGTAATAGATTTAGTACAATGCTTAAAGGGAGAAGGAGCCAGCAACTAACAGACATAAGTTAAGAATAAAATGACATTGTGAGTATTGTGAGAATTATGGTACATTGGGAAGAGTAATTGCTTAGAATTTGAAAAATGCAAAACAAAAACAATAGCCATTTAGTGTACGTTCTATCATGGTAGGATTTTTTTTCTCGCGAGAAAAAATTCAAATCAGAGTCTAACGGTCACTATAATTCCACTAAAACTGAGTTTCTAGCTCCTATATTTTGCTGAAGGTTCCCAGATGGCATTTTCTTCTAAATGCCATTGTATTTACACAATGTTAATTTTTAGGCATGGAAAAGAGATCCACTGCCTTTAAGTAGCAAGTAAAAATAAATAACCTACAGCAAATTCTTCGTTTGAGAGTATTAGGGTTGTAAAAAGTATACACCAGTGTATATATTCTCTTTTGTTGGTGTAGGGGCAAGGGCCATTATGTAAGATATGATTTATGCATGACTTTAGTAAATATATGAATATATTATATTTGCATGTTTGCATGATAATTAGCACCTGTTCTCTACTGCTTTCCACACCTTTCCTCCTTCCCCTTTCACACAGCCCGCCCCCCATCAGGCCAGCCTCGAGAGTACCGAGCCCCTGACAAGCGTATTATCCCCCTCCCCCTCCCAATCCCCACCCAGGTCCATCTCCCCATCCCCCATTACATCGCCATCCCCTCCCCCGTCCCTTCCCTTGTCTGACGGCCCACCTCCCGATGACCCCACCCGCCTGCCTGACAAGGCCGACGATCTTTTGGCTGATCGTCGCGACAGCGGCCGCGTTAGCGATGGGCTCGATGAGGCCCATCCAATCAGAGATGTTCTTAATGATACCTTTGGTACTGAGGATTCGTTTTTTGCCTCTGAGGTGAGTGTGAATGAGTGTGTTTGTGTGTGTTTGTGTGTGTGTGTGTGTGTGTGTGTGCGCTCGCATGTGTGTGTGTGTGTGCGTATGCGTGTGTGAGTGTGTGTGTGTGTGTGTGTGTGCGCGCGCTCGCGCGTGTGTGTGAGTTTGTAATCGCCTCCAGCCGTGGACGTTTTGGATAGATTTTACTGTACAACCACGGACGTACCTTCCAGGGGGGACGGTCCACTTTTTTAGATCTTGTTGTAATTACTTATGCGGCATTACAACCAGTAAGCAAGGTCTGGGGGTATATACATGTAGAGAATGTCTGCATTTGGAGGTTGTGTACTGTAATGTATACGTCCGCAGTTGTCAGAAGTTTCGTCCTCATTTAATAGGTAAAAATTGCTGTGTGTGTCCTCGGTATTACTGTTACAAACACACACTCACACTCTCACACACAGACACACTCACATTAAAAATTGTACGTCCTCGGTCGAAGGTGATTACACGTATGTGCATATGTGTGTGTGCGTGTGTGTATCTGTGTGTGTGTTTGGATGTCTATCTATCTGTCTGATTGTCTAAATATGTCCAAGTGATAAAGGTGTAAGTACTGATTAATACATCTTGAAAACTTTATATAGATATGCAAATTTACTTGGAGATTACACAAGTCTTTTAACTTTAATGAAGACAAATATCAATTTTTTATTGAAAAAAACCCAGTAAATAGAAATAACAAACAAAAACCAATCAAAATTGTATTACATGCAATTGTAAGTCTAGTATTTCATATGTTTTGCTTCGAAACAGAATTTTAAACAAGCTGAGAAAATAGTGTACAAAATATCATTATTAGTTATATAATATTAGAATATATATTATTAGTTTGCATAGTTTACTTGATTGTAGAATAGTTTAACCCCAAGTTGAGGACCACTTCTAGTCATGCTATTCACCTTTAACACATAACACATGAACTATGAACTAACTATAGGTATGTCTCAACTGTGTGTACAGGGAACCAGGGATGAAGACCTGACATCGACTGAAGAGGAACGCTTGGAGGAAGAGATCATGGAGAGGCTGGAGAAAGAAGAGAAGCTGGAAAGAGAGCGAGAGGCCATGCACCGGAAAATTGAGGATGATGAAAGAGATAAGGTGAGATGAGAAGAGGAGGTTAATGGAAGATGCTAGGTAGGTTTTAGAAGAATTTTTTAATTTATTGTAAAAAGGATAAGCAGAATGTGAAGTTCAGAAATAGATTACCAAAAAAAAAGACAAATGGTGGCATATGCTAAACACAACAAAAAAAGTAACTACCCCTCTTTTCAACATACTATAAACTTTTTAACAAAACAAGCTTGTGCAAAATAATTTGGGAAGATTGTTCCTACACTCATTGACTAACTTCTGTGTGAAAATGTGATTGGTCTGTTGGGTCATGCATGAATGAGCATGCATTAAAGGTGAAAATGCCACTTTTCTAAAGTCACATGAGTCATCTCTTATGCCAAAATAATGGTAAATAATGGCATTTTTTCCTTTATTTATAAAGTGTGCTCACTCAACCATGTCATGGTTACAACCTCTTATGTTCGTAAAGATACATTTTGCTGAAAAAAATCGGATTTACATTTTTGCAGTAATTTAATGAATTTTACAATTTCAAAATCGAGAAAGGGTGGACATTTTTAAATTGCGCTCACCGAAGCGTAAAATATGCAAAAAGTGTCAAAGGAGGTATGAGAAGATCAAACGATAGATGATTAACATAAATAGTGATTAATCATTCACCAGAAACAGAATTTGTCAAAATCCTGCATCAAAAACCCCCCAAAATGACCCTTGTGACTTTTGAAAAGTGACCTTTTGCCTCTAATATGTGCTCACTCATGCAGAAACACAATGGCCAAATTATTTTGCTCACAGCCGTTCTTTTATAAAGTTACAGTATTTTGAAAAAGGGGGTAGTTACATTTTTTGTTGTGTTTACATTAGTGAATGTGTTCGGTAGGAGGTAGATGCACTGTAGAACTGGACATCTTGTCATCATTGCCAAAGAGGAAGATGCAGAGATGAAACGTGATGAGGCTTAGAAGAAACATTCATGAGGATATAACAATAATAAAATACATAGCTTTTATATAGCACATTTAATGTCACTAGGATATATCAATGCGCATCTCATCTCATATGGATGAGATGAGATCAAATAATATCCAATCAGAATTTCTCTTAATATATGCCTCCGCAACGAAGTTGCCGGATTATGATTTCGGGGGTGTCCGTTCCGTGCTGTCCGTCAGTCATACGTCCGTCCCGTCGTCCGTCCGTCCGCCGTCCTTCCGCCGTCGCGTACGTACCGTCCGTCCGCGTCGGCGTCCGATTACCGGATCTCGTTACGCGATAACTTGAGAGAGGACCCACGTCGATTTTGATGTAACTCGGACCAAGTATGTACTATGAGCCACCTAAATGAATCTGATTAGATTTTGCGACCCTGAAAAGGTCAAAGGTCCAAAAGGTCACCGGGCTAGCTAGTGTCTGATTTTTCGAGCTCGTTCCGCGATAACTTAGAGAGCGGCGCTTATCAGATTTTCCTGTACTATGGAGTGAAGTAATGTCATTATGAGGCACCAAAGAACTGATATTAGATTTTGGAGGCTGAAAAGGTCAAAGAGTCACAAGGTCACCGGAGCCTAAAATATGTCTTGATTTGGGCTCGTTACGCGGATACTGAGACACGGCCAGGTTGAATTTTCATGTAACTTGGGTGACGTGTGTATTATGAGGCCCACCAATTGAAACTGATTAGATTTGGAGTTCAAAGGTCAAAAGGTCAACAGGTCGCCGGGCCTAAAATATGTCTGATTCTGCTCGTTACCGCGGAACACTTGAGAGGCGCTGGTCGATTATCATGTAAATGTGGATGAAGTATGTATTATGAGGCCCATAACTGATTATATTTTTGGACCTGAAGCAGCAGGTCAAAGGTCACCGGCGCTAAAATATGTCTGCATTTGGGCTTGTTTCCGTTGATAACTTCAAACGGCCAGTTGGCATTTCATGTAACATGGGTGAATATGTATTATGAGCCACCAATGAACTGATTAGATTTCGGAGTTCAAAGGTCAAAGGTCACCGGGCCTTAAATATGTCTGATTTGGGCTCATTACCGCGATAGTGAGAGCAGCTGGTCGGATTGTTATGGTAACTGGGTGAAGTATGTATTATGGGGCACAAATGAAATTTCAGAGTTGAACGGTCAAAGGTTACGATGCCCGTACATTCAAAGTTGGAATTGGACGGGGTGCGGAGGCATCCCCATCGGCTGCGCGCAGCCGAATTGCTCTAGTTTGCCTTTTTGATAATCCTATGGTAAATTGATTGTGTATAGGAAATTTTTCCATTGGCTTCAGCGTGCAGATGTCAAAAATAAAATATATCTATCCATATACATTCACATGTGATGGGTTTGTTGTACCAAAATTATGTTGTGATTATTACTGTATCCAAAAATTTGACCCTTATGTCTGTACTCACAAAAATATATTCAAAACATTATGAATTACTGTTTTGTTCATGTTGATGCAGATATATTACCTATGCACTCTAATATTTTTTCAAGATGTTGGAATCATCAGTAATGAGGACAGAGCTCAAATAACTCCATTCTAATCCAAATACTTTTAAAGTGAGCACTGATTGTGAAGCAAACATGTATGTCTTTCAACATCAATATTAGAAAGTGACTCTTTATTCCCTGTATTTCATGAAAGTAGTTTTCAAATTTTAAAATGGCCAGTTTTCATGCAAAATTAGTTAAAGCACAAGTTTAGTTTGGGTGTTTTTTGTTGTTGTTATTATTTAATAATTAATTTTTTTAAATAGGGAAAGACATTCAGAATTTGTTATTGGTGTGATATGATCTTTGGGCATAAAGCTTTCAAATAACAAAAAAAAATGCTGAAACTAAACTTGCGCTTTAATTTTGGACAAAATACAGCTATTATCTAGATACCTAAAATCTGTCATTGGTTAGGGAAGGATGCTGTAGGACAGATATGGCTGAGAGTTTGCAGACATTATCCTGAATTTGATCATATGCCTACCTGTTTTTATAATGCTAAAATGTAGTTGTTGCTATCTCTATGGCAGCACCATTCACTTTTGTTCTGCTTCTACCCACCTAGTCTCCAGTCAAGGAGCACTCATAGATCACTCCCTGACGAAGACGGAGGAGTCAGCGCCCCCTCCCACCAGTTTCTCGGCATCGCTGAAGAACTCCAAGCCAGTGCAGTTCAGAAGCATCAAGGGCCCCAGGCCTTTCGTCCCCATGAACAAGGGACCGGAGCCTTTCAGGTAAAGATGACTAGAATTGACACTCTCACCCATGGTTTACCTGTTAGAGATGATTTGATTTTGATATAAAACACATTCTCCATAGACCCCAACTTGAGATATCTGGTACGTAGTCTCCAATGAGTTAGGTTGCATTAGTCTGAAAAAATACCTGTTTTTTGTACAGTCTAGTCCATTTCAATTCATAAATCTTATTCAGGGTAATGTATCTTTGGAAAATTAACCTTATTGTAGACTACAGTTTGATAAGTAATCCGTAAGAGTAAAAACCTATGGCACTGTGTATCCACCCTCCTGATCTTACTGATGAAGTTCACTATGTTCCTTGTCTACTTTTACAAAGAATAGCTTTGTGACATGTAATACATGGGTAAAATTGATGTTATCAGCCTATGTGTATATTTTGTATGCATTGTAATTGATTAGTTTTTGTTTATTTTCCTCAAATTGTAAAGGAAAAATCTTAGATTACAATGTAATATCAATATCAATAACTGCAATATCTATTTTCGGCTATTGTAGAAATCGTCGGTTGCCCGGCAGAAGGGCCCTAGCATATGTTCCCAGCAGAAGGGCCTTAACAGCAATTTTTTTTGTAATTTGAGAAATATTGCCTTATTTGATATTTGCACTTAACAGACTGTCAGGAGGATTTAAAAAATATCGCACTATTTTATTTCAAGTGAAAAGAGGCAATGGCTTTACGTTTAAGGCAATTAAAGGTTAAGGCTCGTCTGCCAGACAACCAACGAAATGTAGTACATATCTGCATCAAATAATCATCAGAAATAAAATAGACATCTTGACAAACATTGCACCTATCAATTTCTATGTTATATACACTCTACAGGCCACAACCGACACCGTCCGTAATTGTGCGCGAGAGTGAGATCCGCGATCGCGTGAAGAAGGACCGATCCGACTTCTTCAGTAAGAGCCCCGACCCCGCGGATATGCCCGTCTTTGGTTATTCAGGTAGTACATAGAGCCATGCAGATGTGTGACAATATGGGTCAAGTAACGTAAGACCCCTTGGGCACCTGAAAAATGAATCTTGTATCCCCAAAGAAAACTGTATCCCAAACATCACAATACCCCATGGACAATACCCTCATTGATTTATTCTTCCCCCATATCTCGTGGAGAATTTGTTGAATGGTTTAGGTGATGCAGAATATCTGAAAAGAACTAAATTATTTATGCCATGTATTATCTTCTGTACTCTCTGCAGTATAACAACTCACTTGTTATCTTTATCTAGTTTGTGAGGTAAAATCTATCACTTTCCTCTAGATGGTTCTAGATCTACTTAACTTGCTGCACAAAGTTATTTCACAGTCTTATGTACCACTGTGGTGAACTGTATCTCAATAGTCTTATTATATTCTCTTGTAGCTGTATTAACATCAGGTTTGCTTTAGGGTAGTTTTGTTTCATATTTCATTGGAGTGATTTGAGTAGAATACTAATGCATGAATGAAGTCACAATACTGTTAGTCTCTTGTCTATATAAATCTCATGAATTAAAGTCTTGTCAAAGAGAAGTGGTATCAGTTTCTCTAGACTTTGGAAAGCAAACATTTGGGGCTTCATCCCCTATGCTTTACTAAAATTATTAAGAGCTTTGACAAAAAAATGTAGTAACCAATCAGACAGAACTTTTTTATAGGACCAAGAATGGATGTTCATTCCATAATACATTTTCCCATTATTGTGAAGGATTTATTTCATTTCCATTTTGTACATTTTACATTCCAACAGATAAAACTGTCTACCCCTCGCAATGTGTAAATTTTAAATAAACAGACAGACACAAACACAAAGCACACAGAGTTTATTCTGCGTCTTTTTAGACATTTGTGTATCATGCATCCTATTATTTATCCAAACATGAAAGACCAAATATCATTACAAACTGGGAACTTGGGCATCTCTTTTTATATATTCAACCAAATATTTCATAACAGATGGTGCTATTTTTATTTCTTCGAAATTCACGCACAAGAAGACTTAGTCCATTTAGAATTAAATCAGTGTTGTAGATTTTTTTTACTGTACATTTGTTTCAGTTTTAGTTATTCAAACTCTTTTCTCACTACATATTGTCTCTATCAACTGAAATACTCTCATGACCAAACACCATACCCTCCTCTCCATCCTTTACTAACAACTGCTGGTTATTAAATTAAACGCTGCATAGTGTAAGTCATAGATTAAATAATACCAGGAAATAGGGTAGCTAATTTGCCTTTGGGACATTCTTTGCATTCCTCAAATTCTATTGTTTGTTCGAAGCAATGTGCTAGAAATTAGTAAACTGAAGAAGGAATGGTGTTGGGTTGAATACCTGTACATTATTCACCACTTCCAAATGGCAATTTGGAGAATGAATGATTGTATACAATTATTCTATCATTCATTTGTAAAATATTTTGCAACAACATTAGTCTTTTGCTGCTGGATTTCTCATTTTGGCTGTGTTATGAATATAGATATATACTTAGTGTCCTTCTTGTTACAATGATTAGTTTGGATTCTGGTAGGAATGAATGTGTAGCACTAACCTTTATTGGTGTATGTTTAGTGAAGTATTCATGTTAGATTATGCTAGTGTATATGTATGTTGTGGTAGTTTTCAAATTACAAGTTATTCTTGCATGTAAGTTTGCCATTAATTTACTTGTTGGACTACATGTAATCAAGAATGTATATATCACTAAACAGCAATAGTATCTGGTAATTTAAATCTTGTTTTTCCTTTGCCTTATGTTTTTGCTGCGAAAAATCCCAGAATGAATTTGTAGATAAAATATTATGTTATTGTAAGAAACTGGGGAAGGTCATTCCACATAATGTGAATCTATATACATAAACTTTGTAGAAACTTAGGGAATGGATTGTTTCAGTTTTCATTCATACTGATTCTATTCATATCTGTAACTTCTTCAGTATAAGTCAGTATTCTCTAATAACATTTATTGGTCTGTCTAAGAATTAGGTGATAAATGGCAAAGAAACCTTATTGTCATCTTAAATGTAGATTCATATTTTCTTACATTGCATACCTTCATATATCATCTATCCAGTTCAGTTGTATGTAACAAGCAATTGGAAGAAATGTTCTTTTAGTTTGATTGATGATTGGTGATTTCAACAACGAAACAGTATTGAATTTCTGAATAACTAATCCAGGTTTATCAAATCATGTTTGATGTTGTGTATAACACTTAGGAATTTTTATGTTGGACATCTTGTAGTGGACGATATTGACTCAGATTCACGTCACACTGATTGTCTTGTGTGCAGCTGTATAATTACTGCCATGGAAATGTCTTTCTTACAGTATTTTAATATAAGAGAATGTCACAGTAATGTTTCATTTGATAGACAAACTGAAGTAAATAAATTGTAGAATAAATCTGGTGCGAGATGTTTGAAGGTTAGGATCGCTCTGGTGCAAAGGAAAATTATATATATCCTAGAATTTGTGTTACACTTTCGGACCAAATGAAACCAGCCAATCAGACATTCTCTGTAAAAGAAGTACATTTCTTTTTACTAAAATATTGAAACAAAATATATGTGTCTGGTTATTTAATTATGAATTAGAACTGATTTTTTTTTTTTACACTGAAGACGTAAACCAATGAGGTTTTGTGCTATTGATTCTATACAATTGTTGATTGAAATTTTCAACATATTAGGTGTGAAGTACAACTAGAGACAATACACAAATGTTCACTTGTATTTACAGAGTCTACTTAGCGTCCACCATACCTTTCAAACTACTTAGTTATTTGATTGTAAATGCTGATGTTTTTGTTGCACATGTTGTCATGAAACTTGTGCAAAATTCAAGCTAGCCAACCAGCCAATTTGGCAACTTGCATGTGATTTTAGCCAGCTGATTGGTCAGAGTTGCAAAACAATGGGAGGATTAAAATGACTTGATGGGTAATAACTTGGATAATGTAACATGAAAGGCAGTTGATTGGTGGGTTGTGCTGGAGATGTGGGCTTGAAGCTAGCTGATTGGTGGATGGTGCCTCTGATGTTGGAAGTTCATCCTTCTGATTGGTGGATGGTGCAGCTGACATGGAAGTGAAGCTTTCTGATTGGTGGATGGACATTGGAGTGAAACATTCTCATTAGTTGAAGATAAAGCTGACATGGGAGTGAAGCATTCTGATTGGTGGATGGTGTAGCTGACATGGAAGTGAAGCCTGCTGATTGGTTAATAGAGAAGATATGGAAGTGAAGGCTGCTGATTGGTTGGAGGTTCAACTGATGTGGGAATGAAGCATTCTGATTGGTGGATAGTGCAGCTGACATGGAAGTGAAGCATTCTGATTGGTCAAAGGTGAAGCTGACATGGGAGTGAAGCCTGCTGATTGGTTGATGGTGTAGAAGATATTTGAGTGAAGGCTGCTGATTTATGGATGGTTCAACTGATGTGGGAGTGAAGTTACCTGATCATTCACTAGATAAATTGCTGCTTACCAGTAAGATAGCATCTTTTGTACAGTAGCCTGACATCATGTGCCACATAAATGCCAGTATCATATTTCATTACAAATTAAGGAATGTGTACATTAATGGAATTAATTCAAGATTTACAGTAGATTGTCAATTCAATTTATGTGATTATTCCTCTTGAGTAAACTTCTGGTGTGATCTGGTGGTCATGTTGCTGAGCCAAATTTCACAGCACAATATCAAAATTGTTATGGACACAACTTTTTATTGCAACTCGTATTTGTTTATTTTTAAGGATAAACACACTTCTGTGCATCATTAGTAATCAGTAACACCACCAGAAGAAAGCACTTGAATACTCTGAGAGAAATTGCATCACAAATTGTATTACACTTGCTTAAAAATGTTCTTCTGTATAAGATTTTGAGCATTTCTGTGCGGAGTTTCTTGACTGATTAAAAGCTTCTCTTTGCTTCTCACACACTGAACATTGTCGCTTTCAACTAACATGCTGTCATTTCTACATTGCGTAACTGTGAATATAACCAATCACTGCCACATAGGCAGTGAATGTCAGTAGCTTATATCCGATATCCATAATCTGCGTATCCGTATATTGATTTCCTTACATCCTACCTGCAAACATTCAGATTTCCATTTTGGATATATCCACATTACATGGATATCCATAACTTTATATCAAGCATACGCTATCTTAAAATATCCTATACTGCATGAGATACCTCCGTCCCATCGTAGCCAATCACAATCCAATAAGACCCAATTACCCATAGTTCCTTGTCCAGTCAACACCCAGCTCTCATTCCGACGGCTTTTGGCTCAAGTTTGTTGCCGTTGCTATAGCAACAGGATGCCTCGTTGGTAAGTCAGAACGTTGCATACCATACACACTGCATGCTCTACTAACTACCTGGACCAAATACAGGTTGGAAATTGATTTTATACTTAATGTTTATTTGTTTTATTTTGAAAGTTGTATCATCATTTTGTTATTTTATTTATATATTAATTTTTTTGGCAAATATATGTTTTGGAGTGATTTGTTTTGTTTGTTTTTGTTACGAGGTTTGATGCAATTTTAATTTAATAGTTTTGTAGGGGTAAAATTCCTCTTGCATGCCTTGTGAATGTACACAATTTCAGTACCTACTACGAGTATAAAAATTTGCCTTATTCCACAATTTCATATAGAAACTGAAACAAAATTAAAATTTGTGAAGTGGGTAAAATTGGGATTAAATAGTTTACATATTTTAAAGCGTTTTATTACTTTGGTTTTTAATAAAGTGTGGTTTCTATACTCAATGTCATGAATTCTGTCAGGGACCAATTTATTCAAACAGAAATTGTTCTCTTTCAAGAGACAATTTGATGAAATACTTTCAAATTTTCCCTTCACCAAGGTTCAGGTAATTCCATTGTGATGTTTGCTTTTTGTTCAATTATAAACTCTGTAATTTATTCCCATAACATGTTATTACTTGTCACCCACAAGCTAATTCCGCTATGTAGAACAGGCTTTCCAAACACGCCACTCACTTAACATATTTGTTTTTCTGTGAAAATAAACATTTAAAAGAGTGAGTACCCACCATTTATAGCAAGATTTGAAATACTTTTCCATCATTTCAAGAAATTGATTTCAGGTACATCTGCTGACTGTAAGTGTATTCAAATCAAGTAAATTCTTCTAGCCCTGTAGCTGCTTATTTTCAACTGTAAACACAGAACAGTCAGTTTCATAATTCAAGTACATGCTGTAGAAAGGTTAAGATACGCCATTATCCAATTTGATTGTACTCCCTCATTTTCATTATATTTATTTGCCTTACTTAATGTTTTCTACCAACATCCTCATTATTACAGCAGAAGACGACTCACCGCGATCGGACCAAAACGTGGAGGAGCTCTGGAAGCAGGTAGAGCAAAAATCCCTTGATGCCTCGACTCCTGAGAATGAAGAGAGCATCGGAGGGGTGCAGAGAAGGTTCAAACCAAGGAACAACGTAAATCCAGCCAACCGGAGGAGTTTTAATCTAGAAGAAGAGAGGCAGAGACTTGAGAAGTGGCAAAAAGAGCAGGAGAGGATCCTGCAGGAGCAATATGCCCAGGAGCAGAGGAGATTGAAGGAGGAGCAGGAGCGGGAATTGCAGAGAGCCCAAGATGAGGTGAAGAGGAAACAGGAGATGGAGATGAAGGCTTTAGAGGAAAGGAAGCGAATGCTGCAGAAGAAGGCCGAAGAGGAATTGAGGAGGAAAGAAGAAGAGAGGTTGGAGAGGGAGAGAATAGCAAGAGAGAGGAAGGAAAGAGAGAGATTGATTAGAGAAGAGGAAGAGAGAAGGTTGAGGGAGGAGGAAGAGCGGTTGAGGCTTGAGAGAGAAGAGGAGGAGAGGTTAGAAAGGGAAAGGAGGGAAAAGGAAGCAGAAGAGAGGAGAAAACAAGATGAATTGATGTTCGCGAGGAAAAAGCAGGAGGAGGAAAGGATAGCAAGGGAAAAGGAGAAGCAGAGACTCAAGGAGGAGCGAGACGAACGAGAGCGAAAAGCAAGGGAGAGGATCCAGCGTGAAAGAGAAGAGTATGAACAGTTGTTGAAAGAAAGAGAGTTGGAAAAGGAAAGATTAGCTTTGGAGCAGGCCGAAAAGCAGAGGCTTGCCCGGGAACGCGAGGAGAAATCCCGCGTTCAGCAACCGTTTGTAAACACCGAAACCATCAGACCTCGAGTCGAACAGCAGCAGGAATCGGCACCCCCTCCCCGCCAGATGCAGGCCAAACAGGCATCACCCCCACAAACACAGCTTGACATAGAGCGTATCCGAGAGGAAGAGCGAGAGCGCATTCGCATGGAAGAGAGGGAACGTCTGCGCCGAGAGTGGGAAGAACTCGAGAAGGAAAAGAAAGAGCGGCAGCGTAAGGAAGAAGAGTACCTGGAGAAACTGCGGGCGGAGCAGGCCGAACTCCAACGGGAGAGGCAGAGGTTGGAACAGCAGCACAAAGAGGAGAAGGAGCGCCTCGCCAAAGAAAAGGAGAAAATCTACAGCAGCTCCAAGTCTCTGGATGAGGTCTTTGATGATGATGAAAAGACAAATACATACAACAGGAAGAATAAACAGTTGTCAGAAGATGATATCATTGATAAGAGGATGGTTCCAGAGAGAGATGTCAAACCAGGACAAGTGTTTATGTCAAAATATAAAGGTGAGCCAGCAAATTAAATAATCATATCAGTCATGATGAAAATGGATTTTGTAATTGTTTATCAAATGAAATTTTTTCAGCAATTATTGCCTTGAAAGCAAAACACATGCTCTGAAATGCCTGCCATTTAGCTTTTGTGTTTGTTTTTTGGTGATAATGAAACATGATAACAGGGGAGAGAGAAACACTTTGCCATAGTAAATCGGAGTGTAAAGGTGAGCTGGCAAATTAAGTCATATCAGTCATGATAAAAATGGCTTTTGTAATTGTCTGAAGAATTTTTTCAGCGATTAATGCTTGGAAAGAAAAACACATGCTCTGAAAAGCCTCCCATGTAGCATTATTGTTTGTTGGTAATAGTGAAAAATGAGAAGGGGGAGGGGACAACAATTTGACATCGTAAATGTGATATCTGCCCAGAAATTATTTCAAAATTACAACATGTAATTTAAAACAGTTTGTAGGAGGGTTTGCTGTTGTTGCAATAGTATACTTTGAAGGATTGATGAATAAAAAAAACTGTCAGATTATTCCAAATTGTAGTGTCCCTTTAAACTCGGTGTCATGGTACGAAAGTTCAGTTCTGAGTTAATTCTCTCAGCAGTATATACAGTAACATCATATGGGCAGAAGTGGCTATGAATATTTCAAATATAGGTCTAATCTCTAATAACATTGCAACTTTTGAGTTCATGTGCAGGTGACACAATTTTAGTATATGATGTTATTATTGCTTTCTCTTTCAAACCTTTCCACAGCATGAGTAGGTGTCGTATATGAGTATGTACATGTAAATAGATCTATCTATATTTTTTCTTTTCCTGGGGGACAGGGATTCAAGGGCATTCACTTCAAAATGCTTTTAAAAAAATTGGATATGATGTAATGTACATGATATTGTATGTTTGAAAAATATTATTTTACTTCACAGGTGTGAATCAGCAAGTGGAAGATATCAGTAAATTCTGAATTAGATTTCACAAGTATAGTAATGTTCATGAACCTTTTATCATGTAGTAATACTCCTCATGTAAATGCCTTTAATCCTGAACATTATGGTATCAGCTACTTAGTATGAAGTTATGACAGTAAGTATGAGATCTCACCAGTATGGAGGGGCATTGCTATTTGTAAAAAAAAAAAAACTAGAAAAAAAAACAGTAGTTGAAAGTAGATTGTTCAAATGGATAACAACATTAAAGTCTCATGTATCAAAGCAATATGGTGTAAAAAGGGATTTGCTTAGTTTTCCCTTTTAGACTTTTCCATACTATTGCATATGTTACCTAACAAAGCTGAAATAGAAACTTGCCAGGTGTGAATTTAATATTTGTCATGTAGGGTCTCCTGAGTACATGACTTTGTTGTGAAGTTCCTGAAGGAAAGTCATATTGCACTCTTTTTCACATTTTGCACATTTTGTACTGTTTCTACTTTCTAGGATCTATGTGGGCAACACTTAAGTTTATTTTAGGTTACAGCAGACTCTCATTACTAAAAACACTGATATAACAAAATCTTGTTATAACAAGAAACTTACGGCCCCAAAGTTGATGATTTGTTTGTATTTTACTATTTTTACAACCTTGATAACAAATTTTGACATGACAAATTAATATCATTGGTCCCAAAGAGTTGTATTGATAACTGACATTACTTGCAATCTTGACTTAAATGTGGAGCACTGAAAAAATTCAAATCTCATTTGTAGTTAACTTTGAAAATTTAGAAAATGCCTGAATAAAGTGCCATTTGAAACAAAAGCCTGGCTCGGGGCAATCCAGCACAAATCCCATGACAGAAAATGTTCTTGGGATTCTAAGCTTTACCTGGTGTCTTTGTAAAAGAGAATTTTTACATCACTTCCCAATTCCAGATGAAAGCATGCCAACGGAGCAAACACTGGCTGGTGGAGGAGGCTAAGAGACGCCAGCAGGGAGGCGGGTCGCTGGAGTTCATCTCCAAGACGACGGATCTGATGCCAGTACAGCCCCGTAAGGACAGCCTCGACCACGAACCAGTCCTGGAGAGGAAGGTCTACAGTGAGCAGCAGTCAGCACCCACACCAAATATATACAACACCAAACCCTATGAGAAGGACTACAGGAAGTCGGGTATGGTTTTTGAACTGATGTTAAAATGAGGAGTATAATTCAGGATGCCTTTGTTGCACCAAATTTGTGCATTCAGTTGAAAAGTGAATGAAAGTATCAGATTCGGGAGATATATCGTAGGTATAGGACCAGAAGGGCATTAACCCAGAACTTGTTGGGAACTAGAAGAGTGCTGCCACCGTACAAAGTCAATGGTGTTAACATCCTTCTGGTTGTCAACGTGTATCGCATTAACACCCTTCTAGTTCTATACGGACAATATGATATTATTGCTAATTGCAGTATCATCAAGTTTCTGGTTCTCTTTCTTTTTCACCAATGGGCAAATTGTAGAAGAACAAAGTTTATTTTGATATTAACATCTGTAATGCATGTATTACATAAAGTGATGGTGCTTGTTTGGTTCAAACGGGGGGGGGGGTTGTGGCTTAAGTTTCTTCTTGGTTCTTTAACTCAAAACTTTCTAGTTAAATTTTGGTGAGCCATTTCTTTCCTTGAGTCTGGCACTTGATCCACTACTCTCCAATTAGGAGTATAAATGTGTGTCTTACAGAATGTGAAAATCATTTGAGATCAAATTAGTTTCTGTGCATCTGACAAGCAGTTTAGCTAAGAAATGAGTCATGTATTCCCCAGGTGTGGAGGTGGTACTTATTTGTGTTGGCTCACTATGGGTGTAGTTATGGTTTTGGGTGGGTTGGGGGGGGGGAGGTTGGTTGTCATGGTGAATTATAGTTATCAGTGTTGTAGTCCTCGAGGCCGGCCTCGAGGCCAAAATCCTGGCCTTGGCCTCGTCCTTGACCTTGGAGAAAAATCCTCGGCCTCGTCCTTGGACACTTGCGTCAATCCTCGGAATCCTCGGGCGAGGCCGGGTAAAATCTGGGGTAAAATGCATACGCTTGAGCACTATTATATTGGGTGGGTTAACAGTTTGAAGATTTCCCGCATCTGCCTTGACATGATTTTGCTTCACCAGTGTATTTTGAGAAACTGGAAATCGAATAGGCCTACTGTTTTTGTTTGTTTTGTTTGCTTTTAAATGCTTTGAAGAGGCACGGATGTACGCTAAGTCTGCGTGATATATGCAACTGTGGAAATGTGAATCTAATTGAGTGATATGATTGTATGCATGACCGCGCTGGTAGTCAGAGTCTTGTGAATTTTGTGAAAAGTTTGTTGAAAATAATCGCGAAAAAAATTGCGAAAATTTACGGTTCGAAATTTTCAACTTTTAACGAAAAATATCGTAAAAACTTCTGTGAAATTTTTGCAAAAATGTGTCTGCAGAGCCACATATCTCTGAATGAACACTGGCCACCAGTACAGTGCAGTGCGTCTAGATAGATCTAGCACTGGAAGGGTGAAAGTGCACTGCGATTCATGCTATAGTGAAGATAATGTAGATATGTCTGCTAAAACATCAAAAACTGCTCCTATTGTTAATTTGTAACAGATTTTGTTTGTATACTCTTGCGTGTGCAAGCTGTGCACTGCATAGGGGCTGCTTGTGATTGTGCATGCTAGTGAGTAGTGTCTAGATACATGTATATGTAGGTATGTCTGCTAAAACATGACAAACTGCTACTATTGTTACTTTATAACAGATTTTTTTTTGTCTTGTGAGGGTATCAACTGTGCACTATACATGGTGGCCCAGAAAGAATGCTACGAGTATGATCGCTAATTTCTTCACCATTATCAGCAAAATGTCATTAATTTTTATTTCTTTGGTTAGAACATTCTTTTTCCAATAAAATGATACCAAGATCATTGATTTTGAGTAAGGCATTTTGAGTCTAGGGCCATTTTTCGGAGGCAATGCAATTTCCCAAATTTGCCAATTTTTCAACAGCGGTGGTCATCGGAATGCTGAGAGACTGGGGCATATGCGTACGCGGGGGTGGGGGGTGTTTGGGATGTTCAAATAACCCGTTTTGCCGAAGGGGGTGTTAACACGTTTCACCCGTAATTCACCCCCCCCCCTTTCACTATATCACCCCCCTTTTTCGTCAAAAGGGGGGTGTTTGAAAATATGAAATAATTGATTTTTTAGAGGATTTTGGAAAAATAATTGTAAGTAGTTTTGGACCTTGGATTTGGACAAAAAATTTTCGTCACTTACCCCCAGCCCATTGTCATCACGGTTTGTCCGGTATGGCAAGCTGAGACGCCAGAATATCTCGGCGTTCCGATGACCGCCGCTGTTGAAAAATTGGCAACTTTGGGAAATTGCATAGCCTCCGAAAAATGGCCCTAGAATCAAAACACCTTACTCAAAATCAATGATCTTGGTATCATTTTATTGGAAAAAAGAATGTTCTAACCAACGAAATAAAAATTAATGACATTTTTGCCGATAATGGTGAAGAAATTTAGCGATCATACTCGTAGCATTCTTTTTTGGGCCACTCTGTATAGGTGAATGTTTTAATTCATTTGTTATTTTAGCATTTTCGACTTCTCCCAATCCTGTTACTGTCGCCAAAATGCTTGTCTACTCGGCCTAGATGATTTTTTTTTATTTGTGAGGCGCAAATATTTTCACGTGTTTGCCCAACCTCCCCTCCCGAAACTCCTGGATCCGACATTAGCATTAATTAAAGTTTGTATTGGAGAAAAGAGATCAGAATAACTCGATAACTGAACGTAGACGTTCAGGTAATCGGTCTCGATAAGGTATTTTTGATTTACGAATGACCCTTGCAGCTAGCTCTTGTAGACCTTGACAAGACACGAGCCTTTGTTGAAGATCTGTAAGAATGGGTAGATAATCGCTTCCCGTATTTCGCCTCCCCACATCCAGGAATGTTTCGCCGGAGTTGTTGGTCTCCTGAATATCGCATCCAAATCGTACCAGTACCATGGCAACGGAAGATTTTACCTTCCAGTGAAATGGATCTTCGTATGGAACAGGCCTCATCAAGATGTGAAGCAGTGTATCGCCATCACCATCTCTAAATGAAGCATCCTCGAACGTGATCAACAGGCGGCTGAGTAACTCTACGATTCTTACAGGAAGCAACTGTAGAAGGGGGAAGTTCTGCTCTCGAAACATGCCATAGAAATTTGGAAACGCGTCAATGATGCCGCTTATAATTGATACTTTTCGACGCTTCCCTTCAGATTGCAATGTTCCCGTGCTTTGTTTCGGTTTATCATCCGTAGCTTCCCACAGCCTTTCGATTATTTTTTCTATCGTGGGGCACACATCGTTCATCTTGTTTGGGAATCGGCACACAATGTGGAGTAGAATTGTCGAGAAGTACATTGTTATCGCACGAACCTGAGGCTTTAGTCTGGTGTCCCTCACGCCGTTAAAAACGGCTGCCACTGATTCTAGCGTTTCATGTATTCGTTGAAATGACAGGATGTCGTATCCATCCGATTTCACAAACTTAAAACTCATTTTGAGCATTGTAAATAATAATGCAAGTGCTTCTCCTGGTGGAGCGTTGGATGTCTTTTCCAGCTCGATACCATAGGGAAGGAATCCAAGGGGTTCGATACCTCTATGACAAAGCAACATCGCGTGACATTCAAGTCGATCCCATATGTATCTATATTTCATCTTTTTTGGAAGAAGCTCATCGAGAATCAGAAAAGCTTGATTCCTCAAAGCTGCCTTGTCATCCGCTATTTTTTCCAAATCTTCGATGGTAGTACATCGTTTGTCTTCGACAGGAAGAACTGATGATGCATTTGTTGGCAGGATGATGCGTTCCGAATTTTTACATCGAAATTTCATTGCCTTATGAAATAGTTCATACGAATTCAATATGTTCCATTGCTCATAGGCGGGTTATGTGGTTTAATGATCTTCATTGACCCCAAAGAACCTCTAGACACCTAAACTTCTCTGCGATTGTGATCTTGACTCATAGCGACGTCCTCTAGCAGATCTTCCACTACTTTGTCATGACATTCAAGTGCCGCGCACAACAATGGATTCAATCCACAAAGGTTGTCCTGAATTGTGGCACCGTGATCTAATAGTAAACACAACATTTCGTACGTAGATCGATATGATTGACAAAGAAAATGAAGAGCTGTATTGCCATCCCCAGTGCATGCCATGTTCGGGTTTGCATTGTTATGGAGCAAGAACTCGATCATGTCTTTATTTCCTTCTCGACAGGCAATCATTAATGGTGTTCTTCCTTCTTCATCTGTTTGATTGACGATGTTTTCGATTTCAGCTTCATCCAGAAAACCTCGTAACTCCTCAACGGTAGAAACTTTCCCCTCGTCCATTAAGGCTACCAAAGTCTCTCCCTTCTCCATGAGGCATTTTCCATCGGACAAATGTCCGTCCTTCGATTCTTCCATGGTAGCAATTTGATGTTATTCTAACATATTATTAGCTCACCTTGCATTTGTCTAAGACTAGCAGCGACGGCTTGGTTGCAAATTGCTGCCAGCTTCAGGACTTTGTGATGCGATATTCTGTATGAATGAAAAAAACAAACGCAAAACAATACATCCTGCTTAAATTTGGATGCAACTATGTAAATTCATGTAATTGTAACATTTCACGAAATATGGATACCGGTAACTACTTAAGAGCAATCATCTAAACACATTATCTTTAAAGGGTATTTGTGTCTTTGTACAAAGACGAATGTCTAACAAAAAATGTACCAATTAAACTTTGGGGAAACTTCAGTTTAAAGTAAAGAAAAATGTGCCAAGGTTATCATTTCCATTTTCCTCTTTTGCTTGAGACAAAAGTCTACTTTTTGCGCCTATTTGCCAGAAAATACCATCATACACTGTGAAGAGAATGTTGTTTTTTCATAGGTAAACTGTCAGTAGATACAGCGACGGCGAATGTTAATGCACCAGTCAAATTTCTACAGTCAATCTCTCACAAGCTACAGTTATTTTCATAACACCTCAGAAAACGTTATCAAATATGTACAGTGTACAGAAATTATTTTTATGATAATGGTGCAAAAATTTCCCAAGAAAGTGTAGGGTACACGGAAAGAATAAGCGAGGAGATATCAATATTTTTACTACAAAGACGGGGGTTTGATTTGATTTTGATTTGAATTTGTTTTCTGCTGCAAACATATCATAAGAAACATACATTAGGATAACAAAACAATGCATTCATAAGACATTTATATGGAAAAATACATTTACATAAACATAATCAGAATATATTCATTGAGTAATATAACTTACAATGTATTTCGGTATGATATATTTAACATATTGTAAATTAGGGAGCAGAAGATGGACAGCCACTATAAACAAAAGTTTGAGAGCATGACAGCCCAAATAAACCAAATGTAGTACACGTAATTAGCAGAATGGAGGTCATAAATAAATGTACATGAAAAAAGGTGGCGAACATGAGGATGAAAAATGACAATGAGGATGATGTCTGATTATGATCAAAAATGGAAATAAATGTAACACACAGCGACTTCAAGAAATATGAATTTGGAAGAGCGTATAAATCTTATCTGAACTGAAAATACTAATCTATAAAGGGTTATAACATTTCTAGTTAATTTTGTGTATTGTATTCTAATAGCAAACTCGTTTTCACTTTGGCTTTAAATGCAAACAGACTTTGGCAAGATTTTATTAAGTTTGGAAGTGAATTCCATAAGTCTGGGCCATAGTGTCGGATTGACCTAAGTGCAATAAGTAGCCTGGGATTTACCAAGTGATGTTTGGGGAATTTCGGGTAGGATAAGAGTGAATATTAGTATAAAGTGTGAAAAAGTCAGTGAACACGTCAGGTAGGAGGTTATTTTTGTATTTGAACATAAAAAGTAAGCTTTGGAGTAAATTAATATCAAAGACGGTTAGTGTTTTAAATTTACTAAAAATAGGATTTGTATGAGCTAAATAGTAAGAGTCCGACCAGATTCTGAGAGCTTTCTTTTGTAATAGATAAATGGGGTTAATATCGGTTTTAGCACTAGTAGCCCAAACTAAATTACAACAATTTATGTGAGGCAATATAAGCGTATTATATAATATAAAAAGGGTATCGTTTGGAAGATAATTTTTCGTTTTATAAAGTATACCGACATTTTTAGCTATAGAAGTTTTTACCTGGGTTATATGGCGATTCCAGTTTAAGTTTTCATCTATGAAGACACCTAAAAATTTAATATATTGCTTGCGTTCTAGAGGTATATTGTCAATAGATATTATAAAAGGAAAATCACCTGCATGGGTATTGGTATGTTTAAAGTAAATAAAGTTAGTTTTTTGTATGTTGAGAGATACTTTATTGCATTTGAACCAGATCGATACTTTTGGTAATTCTTGATTGATAGTGTGTATCAGTGTGTCTAACTTATAATGAGAATAGAAAATATTGGTATCGTCGGCGTATAAAATAAAGGATAATAAGGAGGACGTGTTAATTATATCATTAATATACAATAAAAAGAGGAGGGGATCTAATATTCAACCTTGTGGAACGTCGCACTGAATTGTTAAAAGATTGGATGATATGCCATTAAATACTACATATTGTTGCCTCTCAGATAAATAATCGAGAAACCAAGATAACGTAATGCCTCGAATTCCATATGATTGAAGTTTTTTTTAATAGGATACCATGATCAAGGGTCAAGGGCGCCGGAAGCGGGGGGCAGAGGGGGCACTTGCCCCCCCCCACCAATAAA
>JZLH01S0221316.1:137537-154660 GCA_001188425.1 Eucidaris tribuloides
AGAAGAGAGATAATTTCATATGATTGAGTGTTTTTAATAGGATACCATGATCAAGGGTCAGGGCGCCGGCAAGCGGGGGGCAGAGGGGGCACTTGCCCCCCCCCAGTAATTTTTTTTTAGGGGGGGGGGGCAAAACGAGTTTTGCCCCCCCCACCATGTGCCCCCCTGAAACGGTGAATATGAAGTAATTATACAATATTTTAAAGAAAAAATGAGCAAAGTGCATTTCTGTCTAAAAAGTTGTCATTCATATCTGAAAAATGCGCAAAATTTTCGCGCCCTGACGGGCCACTACACTGTATAAGTAAATTTAGTTGTATAGATGGTGCGCTCCGCACTATCGGCGAGTGTGCCCCGCTGAAACATACCTTTAGTAAACCCTTCATTTGTTTCCTTTCTTCTAAAGCGTTCTACGCAATATAAGAGTAATTTTCATTGCTCTAACAAACGCGGTCACGTTTAAGCTTTTAATGATACATTTCAGACTAACACCGAATGGCAGGTAAAAGTGGCTGCAGCAATTGCATGGTGATATTATAGTTGCTCAAGAGAAAAAATAATACACTATTGCTAAATAAGTCAACATCATTGTTTGACATAGATTACGTACGTGTCATGAGAAATGAAATATTTGTGGATGATTCTGAGCTCTCGCTTCGGTCTTCTCGAATATAAATATGTATAATAAATGGTTCTGAAGGATATGCATGACAAACAATGTGATTCTGTTATTTTGTCAATACGAGCGATTATACAAAATTTAATTGATTCAGCGTGAAATCCTGTATATCATCTGAAGCGCTCGCTCGCTCTTGCGTAACTTAGTAAAATGGATAGTTTTCATACCTTCGCAGGTATTTTATTATTATGTTTAATTCCCAGAATTTGTTTTTGAATGCTCTATACGATTTACTAATTCTTATTTTTTTACAAAAAGTTCCCTTACTAATACTTTAAAATATGTTTTACATGCCATGAATACGTATTTTCTCTTGTCTATATTCAAAATTTCCCCTCTAACACCTCCCGCTCGGTTGATTCCGCTCTCTCCAAGTAGTCTACCAAATCTCAAAAGTGAAAAACATGTATTTACCATCCTAGAAAAGTCTTTGCTATGCGTTATTTTCATAAAGTTCAGGATAACCCCCTCCCAGGTCGTCGCTTTCGCCCTCGCATAGTATGTACTGTAATTACGTTTGTGCATACTTCTGTACATCTTTTTGAAACCTGATAGACAATCCCCAATACATTTTCCTATAAAATATAACTTTAAAATATTGTATTTAGCCATGTAGAAAAGTTTTTCTATGAATATTTCAAATATTTTCAAAAAGTTCCTACCATGGGAGGGGGTATCCCCCTCCCACACCCCCGGGCGCTTCGTTTCTTCAGAAGTATGACCCATTACAGTTTTTCACATACTTCCTCTACATCTTTTTGAAAAATTGACTACAATGATTATCCCTTATAATTTTTTAGAAAGTATAACTTTAAAATATGTATTTACCATGCCTAGAATCACGTCTTTGCTATGTGTATTTTCAAAAAGTTCCTATCGTGGGAGGGGGAATACACCCTCCCCCGCTCGGTCGTTGGGCTCCCTCGCATGTTTCCGTCAAGCCCCCAGTAGCTCCCTAAAATTTCTGCTCTATAGAACCGCGCCTGCCCACACCCTCTTCCCACGCTCGGTCGCTTCGCTCCCTTGCCGAGGATCTTACACCGTTTCATAAATGTGCCCCCATCGAGATTTTGCCCCTCCAAAACTAAAAGTGTTCCGGCGCGCCTGTCAAGGGTGTCAAACGCCTTGGAAAGGTCCATGAAAATTCCTATGACGTGTTTTTTGCTCGCAAATGTCTCAGTTATTTTATCATACAGTTGGACTAAAGCTAAATCGGTCGAATAATTTTTCCTGAAACCAAACTGATTAATATTAAGTAGCTTATGAACATCTAAAAAATTATAAAGTCTTTTGTGGATGATTTTTCAAGGATTTTGGATATACTTGGTAGAATGGATATTGGTCTGAAATTACTTATTTCATGGGGGTCTTCTTTTTTGTTTACTGGATTAACTTTAGCAATTTTAAGAGATCTTGGTACTTTACCTGATGCAATTGAAATATTAAAAATATGGGTTTGTGGAGAAACGATAACATGTATAATTTGTTTAAGTAAAAATGTACTTATTCTGTCGTGTCCCTTGGATTTACTTGAATTTAGCTCTTTTGTTATGTTAATTATTTCAGTTGGATTAGTTGGGTTGAAAAAGAGGGATGAGGGAGTTGGTTCAGGTAGAAATTGAGTGAAATCTTTATTTTATCTATCAAAGTCTTTTGCGAGATTAGGACCAAGGTTTACAAAATATGAATTGAATGTGTTTGCTGTGTCATAAGGGGTTGCCTGGATATAGAACAACATGGTGTAGAATTCTAAGTTTGTCAGATTAACACCAAACGTGTTACAGTTTAACACCATATCTGGACCTGTATTCGACAACACCCTGGGTATTAAAATTAACATTCATTTTTTTTTCTTAAGTAGTATACTTTCTATACATGTATAACAAATGACAAACTATCGAGTGTCACCAACATTTCATTTGTACACTATTAAAATTAGATTCCAAAACTCAATTTTCGGAGTACATCCAAACATTAAGCCTTCCCCCTCCAGGTAATACATCTAACCTCGTCCAAACATTCCATTCCGTCAGTGTTTTCACAATGCTCAGCGTTCACAAGGTGCATTATTTGAGGCAAGCCGTATAGAAAGATTTACTCTTTAACTATAAGAATGCGATATCTTACCTCGCGAAGAATCCCACCCCACCCCATTAATACCCCTTTATTCTGTGCTTTGACCTGACTTGAGTCTGCAGTTTTATCGCTTTTGTAACCATATATTCAGTGTAAATTTGCACCCGGATTAAAACTCTGGTTAAATATAAGCCGACACTTTTCGTACACAGGATTTCTACAGTGCGTCTAAAAAAACCACAACTTTACACTTTTGAAATGGCTCCCAAATTAAAAAAATATTTGGATTTTTTGGAATTTTTTTGATATGTATGGAAAGCTGAATGTCTTTTCTTTGATATGACACTAAAAAGTTTGAAATTGATTCATGCTTAAGTGAGCACTGCCCACTTTTGTAAAGGACATGAAAATTAGGTTGCGCAGGAATTGGCTATCCATTGTAACAAAAGATACAAGCTCTCTTTGATTATGTGTGGGGCTAGTTGGGGTTTGGGATATGTAAATGAAAGATCTCAGTGAAATAAAACATGAAAGACTACCATATTGGGGTAAAGGGGTAGCGGGCTACGGGTTAATGAGGTGGTGGGATGTGCGGGTGGTGGGAGTGGTGGGATGTGAGAGTGGTGGGGTGGGGGTGTGGTGGATGTGGCGTGTACGGGTGGTGGGAGAGGTGGTGGTGTACTAGAATTACCTACCCCCATCCCGATCATCCCCTCCACCCCCACCACCCCCATACCCACTCCATCACCCCCACATCCCCTCCACCCCCAACACCCCCAACACCCCATACACACCCCACACCCCACTATCCCCACATCCCACCACCCTGTCACCCCCATTACCCCGAACCCCACTACCCCTTTACCCCAATACGGTAGTCTCTCATGTTTTCAATAACTAAGATCTTTAATTTACATATCCCAATCCCCACCTAGCTCCACACATAATCAAGCTCTTGTATCTTTTGTTACAAGGGATAGCTAATTCCTGCGCAACGTAATTTTCATGTCCTTTACAAAAGTGAGCAGTGCTCACTCAAGCATAAAACAATTTCAGACTTTGTAGTGTCATATGAAAGAAGGGATTTTAAACTTTCCATATATATAAAAAAAAATCAAAAATTCGAAATAATTTTCAATTTGGGGGCCATTTCAAAAGTGTAAAGTTTTTTTTTTGAGACGCACTGTATATATTTCTACCGATATAATAATTAGTATCCCCAAATGATGAAGTTTCTATGGACGGTTTATGTGGTTTAATTACCCCGATATTTAAGGTGTCTAGAAGCAGAAATACATGTCATGAAGACTGTGAAATATGACTTACCTTATTAGCGATGACGTCGTATTATTTTCACAGCAGTTTTGTTTCACACTTCACCAACTGTGTCAAATTTACGTGTACACGCTATCGTTTTGTGTTCTGAAAATAACATTATGTACTATACGAGTATACGCATCAATGAGATAACGCTGTTTGTTTAGCAAAAAGAAAAGACGTGTCTGCAGGTCACTCTTGTACAAGGAACAAGTCACACTTAATAGTGCGTGTAATATAAGTCAAGTTGTGAACAAAGTCTGATCTGATTCGCTCTAAACATCACAACTTCATTACCGTTATGGGTGTAAGTTGTACCTTGTCTCTGTACATCAACCGTGTACACGAAAATGTGTAAAAAAAGAAGACATTTTTTCACAAGCGTACGTTTAGCGCGGGTATTGTGTTACGGTATCAAAAAGCAGAGAAAATCTAGATGAATGAGTATCAAATTCACGGGTGTTTAGAAAATACGTTCAAAGGGTAGGAAATTGAAAGCTCGTGAAAGTACACGATAAACAGAAAGACAAGCGATAGGCTATTTTTCGAGTAGAGTGTAAAAATACCACGCAAGATATAAATCCCATTTAAGGAGTTAAGGATCTGAAAATCTGGGGTGTTAAGCAGGTTTCCCTGTACAGGTAATCCATAATCATGCAAATGGTTACTCTTTCATGGCCATTTGTGTATCATCCATAAAAAAAAATTTCCAATGGGACCTAACTGGTATGACTGGTGCCACGCATGCCCACAAGTACATTACTTTTGAAAAGAACGATGTCAAATCACATTTTTTGCAAGTTTTAGCAAATAGATGAAAAATTGGGTCAAATGGTTTCATTATTGATTTTCTCGAGTGATGACTGGATGGAATGTTATGTGCGCCTTGGCTTTTAATTCTCTACGCCTCCAACGTGCCCTCCTCCACTTCCAACGCAGAGCTGACAGAAGCGAAGCATTGCTGAGTGTCTCAGCATTGCTCTGTGAATACCCAAACTTGCAAAAACTGTGATTTGACATTGTTCTCTTTAAGAGCAATGTACTCGTTCATGCCTGACACAAGTGATGCAAATGAGGTATCACTTGAAAGAGGAGAGATTGTTCTTTATTGATATTTAACTTAATATTCTTTATCATTAAATAGTAAGCAAAAGAGATGTACGTTTCGGTGAAACGCTTGATTACTTAGGCGGCAAAACCTATTTTTTTTTTTTTTTCGGGGGGGGGGGGTTTGAGACACAGGCTGCTGTAAAAGGTTGTTGGGTATTACTGTATTCAGGAAACCATCCTCCTCAAATTCTAGATGCATTACCTCGAAAAAATACAGAGCTTATTTCCCGAAGTGTGTAGATCCACGTTTTACAACTCTGGGCAAAATTACATTTTTTTTAAATTCACTCGTATTGCAATGTTTTTGCGTAGAACAAACTTAACCTAGTGAAGTATCCGACAAAGAAAATGTAAAACCACACTTAGAAAAGAAATCTGTGAGTTTGCAATTTTGAAAATGTTTTTTTTTAAATTTTCATTTTGGCGATCTACACCCTTTTGGAAATATACTATACTAATACCTTTTGAAAGTAAACGTCAGTTTCTTTGCCAGTTTTACTACCTTGTTTTGGAATTTCATCTTCTCATTTGTGTCATCTTATAGAGGTACCAAAATTGAATGGATTCTGCCCCCCCCCAAAAAAAAATGATGAAAAATGGATGTATCCCCTTTTGAAAACAAACACTACTTTATCTCCAAAAGGGTAGATCCAATACCATTTTGAGAAAAAAAACAGTATTTAAATTAACCTGTATTGCAATGTTTGAGTGAAACCAACTTAAAGGCACTGTATAACAGTGTTTCCAGTTTAAAAAATCTGAGCTGCATGATTCCCCATGCTACCAGTGTCTCTGACATGGTCTAAAAATGAAGCCCTGAAAAAATTGCAGTTTGAAACGATCAGTAAGTGCTTTAAAAAAGTAAAAATCATTGAGAGACCATTCCAGCTTTCCCCCATAGACTGCTGTGTTGCAGAATTTCCTATCGCCTGATAGGAAATTAATGTGCCAATTTGTATCTGCACATATTGTACTAATGACAGCATAACTGTCCGAACTTTTGTGTTCTAAGGTGTTTATTTGTCCATTCAAATACTCTCAGATATGTCAGATAGCAAAGTTCCACAATTTTTTAAATGGGTCTTCCACGGTGTTATATAGTGTCTTAAACTGAACACAATGCGAATGTAAAATCACACTTAAAAACAATACGCGATTATTTATTCTTTTCTTACACTCCTTTTTCATGTTTATGTTTTAGATCTACCTCCTTTTGGAAATGAAGTCATTTTTCTTGTCCATTTTTTACCACTTTTTGTGGGAATTTCAATTTCTCATTTATTTCATCTCATAGAGCTATAGAATTGTATAGATTTTGGTAAAAAGGCTCACATTTGATTAAAAAAATGGATCTACCTCCTTTTGGAAACAAATATTGAAAAGAATGAAGGCTATTTTTCAGATGGCCGCCTTGAAAGTTTTGGATATAGCAACAAAACCTTATTTTACCATGTATTTGACATCATAGCATATTAACTAAATTTTCTACGAAATGATACATTTAGGAAGATTACAATACATTTTAATTGAAATTTATGAGAAATGTATTCTTTTTTGAATCAAGATTTACATTTACATTCACACTTTCCAAAATTACAAATCATGTTCCAAAACATATTTTCCTATATTTAATAACCCTTTCAACTTATGAGTTGATATTCTTTATGAAACACTCTCCATATATCAAGTCAACAACCTTTTAAAAAGAATCTAGAATCATTATTTTATGAGCTAAGAAGTTATAGCCATATAAAGTTCATACGTTGATATTTAGCTAAAACCGTACAAGGCATAACCCAATCCATCAACAGTAGTGGGTAGTGAGTTTGTGATTTTAGGGCGAATCAGACTTTGTTCACAACTTTCCTTATTACACGCACAAAAGTGTGACCTGAAAACACACACGTCATCTTTTATTTTTGCTAAGTAAACAGTATTATCGCATTGATACATACAGTACATACCGCTGTTATTTCCAAAACAAACAAAAAACGATAGCCAGTATTTGACACTGGCGAAGTGTGAAACAATCCTGCTGTGAAATATTGTCCGATTGTTGTGTGGGGAAGCTGAACAATTTTTACATATGACGTCATTGCTAATATACGGTAAGCAATATTTCACAATCTTCATGACATATGTATTTCTGCCCAAAATATCGGGGTAGTTTAACCATGAAAACCGTCCATAGAAACGTACTCATTCGGTTTGGGGTTGATTAAGTTGTAGAAGCCGAGTTATTTATTGGGGGGGGGGGGCATATTGCACAGTGCACGTTAAATTTTCGAGAAAATTCATCGGATATCTATTTCACGTCACAGCTATGATTATGAACTGTCTCGGAGAGACATAATATTCCGTCCTATGCGGGTGCAGTATCTTCTTGAGGCATTTTGGATTTTATCCCAATTACGTGGGTGTGTAAGGTTGTAGCCCAATATAGATTCAGTAGGCCTATAGTGCTAAAAGCGTTGTGCACCTGGCAGAAGGTCATTAGCAAATGATCTAAACAGAGGAGCGTTAACAGCAAATTGCTTGTAACGTGACAACCATTGGCTCATTTCACATGAAATCAAAGTATTGTGATCTTGTAGATCCTTTAATCAGTATAAAACGTGTCTAAAAAAATGCGCAAGTGTAAATCCCCTCTTTGGCAATTAGTAAATACTGTTGTGAAATGATGATTACTTCAACGTCAAGGGCAAAGTCTCAGCTTTCAAATGCCGTTTGTTTCATTCAGTTTGCTTGTTTCAATCCTGAGATACGTTTAGGTAAACACGAAAGGGTAAAAATAACGAATGTGCCACTTTTACTACAGTCAATGATATTATCAGGCCTTCTTCCCATAAAAGTGGCACAATTGTGGTTTAGTGGCTTTATCTTTTTGTTGTTAACTAAACATATCTCGAGATTAAAACTAGCAAGTTGAATGGGACAAACAGTATTTGAAAACTAAGATTTTGCCCTTGATGTTGCCGTTAGCACGTCTCACAGCATTATTTTCCAACTGTCAAAGAGGGCACTTTTTACTTGTATAATTTTTTGAGACGTGCTGTAGTATGTCTCCAAAATTGTGCTTGCAATTAGAAATACTTGTTGTGACATGACGCTTACATTAACGTCAAGGACATAGCCTTAGTTTTCAAATGCCGTTTGTCCTATTATAAAAGTGGCACAATTGTGATCTCACCCTTTTGTTGTTTACAACAAATCTCGAAATTAAAACAAGCAAATTGAACAAAACTAACGGTATTTGAAAGCTACGACTATGCTCTTAAAATTGATGTAAACATGACATCATAACAAGTACCTTTTTAGTGCTAAAGAAGGCATTTGTTACTTGCAAAATTTTTTTGAGACGCACTGTATACGTAAGACGGAAATATATGTATGTAATACGCCAATGATTTTCAGGTTAGAGGCAATTTACTGTTAACGCCCTTCTGTTTAGAGCATTTGCTAACGACCTTCTGCCAGCTGCACGACACTCTGATAACAGGAGTAGTCCGCTCGGTGTTGAAATCTTACTTATAGGCCATACCTGTTATCTCTATGGGCAACACCTTCGGTTTAAAATTCAACTAATAGAAATCTCTGTGCATATGTACGGTATATTTAATCAAAAGTCCGTTTATTTTACTAAAATTTAAGCATGATCATGGTACGAATATAAACTGGGTATGGTAAAACCAATTAAGTATGTGTACAAAGGCAAAAACAAATGTTTTGGGGCATTAGTGGGGTGGGAGGAATCTGCGCGAGGAAGATATCACATTCTTAGTTTAAAATGGACTTTTTCCAATACTGTTTTCCTCACATTGCACATCATGATAGTCACGGGAGACAGGAATGGCAATGGCAATGAGGGTGCTTGTTTTGGTATACCCCAAAGTTGACTTTGACCAACTTTGATAGTGTACAAATGAGATGTCAGTCGCATTCAACAGTTTGAGATCTATCATATAGACAACGCATACTACATGTACATGTAAGCCTACTTTAAGAAAAAAAAATATTAATTTCAAACAGGGTGTTACCCAGTAAAGCCTGATCCAGATATGGTGTTAAACTTGAACCTTTTTGGTGTTCAGGTAATAATCTTGACATCAGAAGTAATCCTTTCCGTATTGAAATCAAACAAGAGTGTTAAAATTCTACACCATATTATCCAATATAAGGCAACACATAATTGGTGTAAAAGTCAACACCTCAGTTTTTGAAGAGAAGATGATATGGATATCTTCTCAACATTTCTTTCCACGGATCCCATATGTTCTTTCTTAATCACATTTTATATTGTTTTCTGATGTTTAAAGAAAGAAACAAAGCTGTAGCTTTTGAGAGATTGATTGCAGAAATGTGACTGCTGCATTAACACTCAGGGTTGCTTTATTAACTGACCGTTAACCCCCTAAGAAACACGATTTACTTCACAGTATGATGGCAATTTCTGGCAAAAAGGCGCAAAAATGTGGACTTTTGTCTAAAGCAAGATAGGAACATAAAAATAATAATATTGGCACCTTTTTAATTACTTCAGGCTAAAGTGTTCTCAAAGTTTTATTTGTACATGTTTTTGTTAGACATTCGTCTTTTTACAAAAACACAATTCCCCCTTTAGGATTTTGTATTTAGATGATTGTTCGTAAGTGTCCATATTTATAGACAATTATATGAATTCTACATAGTTACCTGCTACCTTTACGCACGAAATATTGCTTTGTTTTTCTTGCATACAGGATATCACAACAAAGACTCCTGAAGCTGGCAGCAATTTGCAACCACGCAGCCGCTGGTAGTCTTAAACAACCGCAGGGTGAGCTGATAATATAATAGAATAGTCTTGACTTACTACAATGAAAGAATCGAAGGATGGACCTTTGTCCGATGGAAAATGCCTCATGGAGAAGGGAAAGACTTTGGTAGCCTTAATGGACGAGGGGAAAATTTCTACCGTTGATGAGTTACGAGGTTTTGTGGATGAAGCTGAATTTGAAAACATCGTCAATCAAACAGATGAAGAAGGCAGGACACCACTGATGATTGCCTGTCGTGAAGGAAACAAAGACATGATCGAGTTCTTGCTCCATATCAATGCAAACCCGAACATGGTTTGTATTGGGGATGGCAATACAGCTCTTCATTTTCTTTGTCAAACGTACAGATCTTCGTACGAAATTGTGCGTTTGTTATTAGATCACGGTGCCACAATTCAGGACAACTTATGTGGATTGAATCCATTGTTGTACGCGGCACTTGAATTTGATGGCAAAGTAGTGGAGCATCTGCTAGAGGACGTCCGCTTTGAGTCAACACTCACAATCGCTGAAAAGCTTAGGTATCTGGAAGTTCTAGGGTCAATGAGATCATTAAACCACATCCTATTCTATGATCAATGGAACCTGTTGAATGGGTATGAACTATTGCATAAGGCAATGGTACTTCGATGTAAAAATACGGAAAGTATCATCCTGCCAACAAATGCATCATCAGTTCTTCCTGTCGAGGACAAACGATGTACTACCATTGAAGATTTGGAAAAAATAGCGGATGACAAGGTAGCTTTGAGGAATCAAGCTTTCCTGATTCTTGATGAGCTTCTTCCGGAAAAGATGAAATACAAATACATATGGGATCGACTTGACCTTCACGCAGCGTTGCTTTGTCTTAAAGGTATCGAACCCCTTGGATTCCTTCCCTATGGTATCGAGCTGGAAAAGACATTCAACGCTCCACCAGGAACAGCACTTAGATTATTATTCAATATGTTATCAGCGAGTTTGGAGTTCGTGAAGTCAGATGGATACGACCTGCTGTCATTTCAACGAATACATGAAACGTTAGAATCAGTGGCAGCCGTTTTTGACGCGTGAGTGACACCAGCCTAAAGTCACAAGTTAACATAGCATACTTCGTCTCAGCGATATTGCTTCACATTGTGTGCCGATTCCCAAACAACTTGGACGAAGTGTGCCCCACGGTAGAGAAAATATTTGAAAGGCTGTGGGAAGCTACGGATGATGAACCAAAACGCGACACGGGACCATGCCAATGTGAAGGGAAATGTAGAAAGGTATCAATTATAAGTGGCGTCTTGGACGCGTTTCCCTATTTTTATGGCCTGCTTCTAAAGTACAACGTAACCCTTCGACAGTCGCTTCCTGTGAGAATCGTTCAGTTACTCAGTCGCCTGTTGATCATGTTCGAGGATGCTTCGTATAGAGATGGTGATGGCAATACACTGCTTCACATCTTAATGAGGCTTGTTCCACACGAAGATCCGTTTCACTGGAAGTTAAAATCTGCCGTTGCCATGGTACTGGTGCAATTTGGATGCGATATTCATGAGACCAACAACGCCGGCGAAACATTCCTGGATGTGGCGAGGCGAAATACGGGAAGCGATTGTCTAGCCATTCTTGCAGATCTTGAACAAATGCTCGTTTCTTGTCAAGATCTACAAGAGCTAGCTGCAAGAGTCATTCGTAAATTGAAGATACCGTATCGAGACCGATTACCTAAACGGCTACGTTCAGTTATCGAGTTATTCTGATCTTTTTCTCCAATACAAACTTTCGTTTGTCAGTTTTGGATCCAGGAGTTTGGGGTGGGAGAGGGGGAGGGTTAGGTAAACATTATACGTATTTCTACCTGACAAACCGAAAACCGGATGGACAAGCATTTTGACCCGATAAAAATAATCATCATTCGTGTTTGCTCATTACCGGGGGGGGGGGGGGCAGCCAAATCGCCCCTTTCCTGGTCGGTGCATGTTTCATGTTTTCTGCTGTGATTCTTAAGATGAGTTTCGAAAATGACAAATGTGCGGCTTTTAATACAATTGGTCATCGACTACTGTAAGAGTGACATGCCCCGCCAAAAGGTGAAATATTTGACACAGTGAAATTCCCACATTATTTGATAGCATCGATATGTGTAGGAAAACACACTTTGGTAAACCAACCATAATCTTAGACTTGCTTAACATCGACACTCGAATTCTTGAGTCTTCTCCTTTCGTGAAGCGGGAAATGTTTCACAAAACATTCTGTTTATCAAATAATTTATACTGATCACCAATTCTGTGCAATGCACATAAATGTTGGAAATATTGAACAATAATGGGGAAAATTGAATTTCTTTCTAGTGTTGTAAGATTTTTCATCTGCTTTCGACAGCATAAGAACGTTAGCGTTCAGAACACAAATTTGGGATTTGTGACCAGGTTTTAAAATGGTTCCAATCGTATCTATTGGACTGAAGTCATCGTCTTGTTTCCGGAAATGAACGGTCATCCCCCACTCTCTAAATCAAAGCGTTCGCAAGGATCGGTACTAGGTCATATTTTGTTTACACTTTATACATGTACCTCTTCACTAGAGTCCATAACAGATAGGTATCATGCACAGATGATGTTCTATGCGGATGATGCGCAGCTGTATGGTTCTTTTTCAAGGTGTAGCGATTTTGACCCAACCATTGAAATCTTGCATTGTATACAAGCAATCAAAGAGTGGTCTCAATTGAATACCCTTAAGCTTAATGGTAGCGTCCTTTTGCACGTGCTTCCTCAGTTTTATTATGGATCCGAGGTTTTATGGAACACACTTCCTCATTCTTTGAGAAATCTTAAGGATTTAAATAAGTTTAAGACTTCTCTTTAAAAAAATTATCATTATTAATTATTATTATTATTATTATTATTATTATTATTATTATTATTATTATTATTATTATTATTATTATTATTGTTATTATTACCATTATTATTATTATTATTATTATTATTATTATTATTATTATTGTTATTATTATTATTTTATTATTATTATTATTAGTAGTAGTAGTAGTAGTAGTAGTAGTAGTAGTAGTATCATTATTATTATTATTATCATTACTATCATTTGGGGGATGGGGCATCTTTCCGCTGGATTTTGACGCCTATGTGTATTGGAACATACAGTGTGTTTTTAAAATGTTCTGCCTAACATTTTATTCAATCATATACATATATTTAGATGCAAATATTTCAATACATTAAATATACCCCACTTTCCTTGTGCCTTTCTTACATGTGATTTGAATATCCACTTTGTTTGTGTGAGAACTATGGGCTGTCATCGAAGTTTATCGTTGTTATTTTCTGGTAATGATTATTTACAAATTCAATATTCAGTCTAATTTTACAGTAATATGTCAATACAACATTGCACATAATACACGTTATTGTAAAGAATATGATTCTTATCCTCCGATTAAAATTATGCAAAGTAATAAAAAATAGGAAACATATGCATATTGCAGAATAAAATACATAAGAGATACGGTTTTAAAATAAGGAGACAAAAAGATAAAATTTCAACTTATTCTTTCCTACTCATTGTGCAATTCAAAAAAAAAATGGCAAATGTGTAATATAGTCGTTTATGTGGGCATTTGTATTTTGGGGGAATAAGAAAATAATTATATACCATACACAATTACACACCCTGCTGGATATATTGTGCTTGATATGTGGCCATTATTTACAAGTTGCACTCTTTCTATTTAGTCTCATTAACCATTGATGAAAAATTGACATTCTTTTGCCATGATTTTTAATATAAATACTACCTGCCAACTATTTATATTTTATAAGGAAAATCTCTATTTTTTGCAAAATAAAACAAACAAAAACAAGTTTTATCCCTGCGATTGGATTGTATCTCAGTGTTTGCATAAAATGATTCAATTGATATGCAAGAATGTCCATATTTGTCCCTTTTCTCCCCATTAAGTCCCCGTTTCTTATATTTGAGGGTTGTTAGGTATGTACATAGAGCTGGAACATGGGAACACATGTGAAATATAAGCAATACCACATTGGTTTACAGACAGGTTTAAAGGTCCATAGTCACACAGCAAATCAACCACAGATATAAAAACTAGACGCAAAACACATGCACCTAATCATGCACATGCACTGATATGACAACGTGTACAAACAGCAAGAGGATTATGAAATAATGTTGTAGTTCGTCGCACATCTCAGCTGATCGTGTATTGTCATTTGTTGAAAATATATCAGAAAATAAGGAAACCAAAGGGTTTTGCATTACTGCTTTATGACCAACAATCTGAATCATCTCGTAACCTCTGTACCCTTGTCCCATTCAATTGCTGCTATTGTAAATATATGTGAAAAAAATCCCGATGCTTACTTCTCATCCAACCTATTTTATTTATTCTTTTTCATTATTTATACCACGTAATTTAGGGAAGACAGCAGAGGCGTCGATCCATGTTTCGGAGTTGGGGGGGGGGGGGGGAGTGAAAAAATGTCCAAAATTTTCCGTGCGCTCCGCCCGCCAAATTGCAATAAAGAATTTTGCGCGCGATGCGCGCGGAAAAATTGACAATTTTGTATGTTAAAAATAATTTTTGTGCCATGTTTAATGGTTTTATAGTGCTGTCCAATTCTTTTAAAAACATATTTTTGCATTCCATGTTATGAATTTGTCAAATTGTCAAAATTATTAGGGGGGGGGTCAAATCGATATGTTTGCCCCCCAATATTTTCATTGGTGGGGCGATAGCCCCCGGTCCCACCCCCTCCCAGGATCGACGCCTCCGAAGACAAGTGTCATTGCTTTGATCTGCCTCTGCACTGTGTATATTGCTTTATAGTTCTAATATGTAAAGTTTCTCCCATCGTGTTTCGTTCTGTTTTACTTGTCGTGTACGTTTCTGGATTCTAATGTTTGTGTGACACACGAATGTATGGATTAATTACTGCAAACTGGAAAAAAAAACAGTTTTGGTAATGTTTAATTACTGTCAATATTTAAGGCAGGAAAAAAAATAAATCCCAATGCCTGTAACATTTTTGCTGTTGCCGTTCATATGTGTGTGTGCATGTGTGTGTGTGTGTGTGTGTGTGTGTGTGTGTGTGTGTGTGTGTGAGTGTGTGTGTGTGTGCGTAGTGTAGTGTGTCGTGTGTCGTGTGTGTCGTGTGTGTGTGTGTGTGTCGTGTGTGTGTCGTGTGTCGTCGTGTGTGTCGTGTGTACGTATGTGTGTGTGTGTGTGTGTGTGTGTGTGTGTGTGTGTGTGTGTGTGTGTGTGTGTGTGTGTATTTGTTTGTGTGTGAGAGAGGAAAGGTGAAAGTGTGTATATTTTCAATTTATCAAAATCACAAAACTTGCCTACCTGCCAAGTGCCAACAAATAAACATTTTCAGTCTCTAGACTTCACAATAGCTTTATACAGAAATCACTGTCTGATCATTTTTAAAGGGGCGTTTTAAAAACTACATAAATGAAACAAAACTTTCCAAGATACTCAGTTACTAGTAGTCTGATACAGCAAATCTTTGTGAACTCAGGCAAATTAATGAATATATATGGTAGACAAAAAAAGTGTGGCTGCCTTAGTACTTTCTCATAAAAATATATCATTTTCTCAAAAACTGCCGTGATTGATAAAGTAACACACATTGTTACACAAATCAATTTTTACCCATTGAAGATGGTTTGATTTTGCTTTGACACACATTACCCATAAGCCTCGTGATGAGATATCTCGTCTCTCATCTTCAACAGGTTGATAACTTCAGAAGTTTGTACATTAATATGATATATTTGGCAATACTGTAGATACTCATCTTCATAATCCCATTCACAATATATATCTTCTATAATGATGATATATATTTGATATAAACCAACAGTATTGTAACATATTCTTCGCTGTGGACTAATGAACTGTAGGACATTGACCAAATAACGCTCTAGAAAAAAAGTTCCGTAGTCTCCAGATTGGTATTGAAAAATAACATTACAAGCTGAATAAGATGAAGTTGCTGATGAGAAAACACATTTGTTCTCCAATTTTTATTAGCGCATTATTGAGATAATCGACTAATTGATGAGCCAAGTTCCTCAGTCCCATTCGTAGAAGGAATCACCGTCAACAGCGATTTCACAGACAGGAACATTACTTGCTAGATCGGTCTTTACAGCTATGCAATTAATATTTATGAAGGCCTATGGCTCACATCGGAATATACTGTTGATTGTTGAAGGTATTCTTTTGAATGTATTTTACAAAAGCCATTCACGCAGTCCTCCATTATTTATACAATGGTTGTGCTCACAATGCCTCACCAAAGTTCCTATTCAGTTTTCAAACATCTGCATTTTCACAGAAGCATTGTGACTGCACAGGTTGTCAAGCACTCCCAAGTTTGCAAACAAGGATATGACGAAGTGACATTCCAGCCACGTTATTTATTTTTGCACACGGTGAAAGTCCCCGGAAGTTTATACACTGCTAAAACGTACTTGGTCACGACATTATAAATAACCGTCATAATTAATTAATTTCCTCAAAAACGTGCACATGTTATTAGCAGATTAGCAGAACAAACCCGATTTATGGGTTTAGTAATATTTAGATAATCATCATTAGGGATTTGTAAAATACCACTGATGGGACTACGGCAAATCACGATAAACGACCTTGCCCTACAGTCCATAAACAACCCCCCCCCCCCCCCCCCCCGAACCCTACCCAACTGCCATATAATATGAGCTCAATATATATTGTACACATTTCTCTGTCATAACATTACCCTGTGAGAGTGGCCAATACAATTAAAAAAATGTAATAAAATATTAAAGACAAGGTTCACCCTGACATCAAGTAGGTTTTAATAAAAGCAAAGCAATGAGAGAAACATATTAATGAAAGTTTGGCGAAAATCCACCGAAGAATAACAGAATTAAGAGGTTTCAAAGTTTTTAAATATGTGACATCACATGCGAGCAGCTCCCCATATTTCATGTGATATAAATTCCATAAAAGTGTCGTTTTGTCAGAAATTTGAAAATGATTTTACCTGTGCATTCAATATATTAACAGAAACATTATTTCATACATGCAACTATGACAAAACCGCATTCAA
>JZLH01S0221316.1:184981-202336 GCA_001188425.1 Eucidaris tribuloides
AATGATCTTGTACGAAATACATGTATACCCCACTTTTTATAAGTCATTCTGTGATTATTTCATTATTACTAACATTTACTTTTTTTTAATGCTAAAGACATTGTTTATCTGAATATCCTGATGACTGTTTTGATTTAATATCTCTCATTCATGTTCATTTACTAACGTGTTTTCCCATGGCGTTCAAATGGCGCATTTTATCCATATCCTATTAAGTTTCACAAGAATAACGTCACAAAATGTTAGCCTAATGAACACATCTTAAATCAACAAACTTTAGAAAACGAACTCACGTGAGGACACTAAGGAGATCCAATCGTTTTCTTTAGTGAAACCATAGTCAATTTTCGCCTCTGATAGCCTCCCTTGTTCAATGGCCTTCTTCACCTTTTAAGAGGCACCGCTTTTAATACCTGCCGCTACCGCCTTATTTGTTAAACTGATACTGATTCTTTAAAATGCCCCCTCTTCCTCGTTTATTTTGTGCCCCGAATTTTGAAACGGAGTTCCGGCAGCAACTTTTTATTTCTTCTCAGCTCGCTCGCTACTCTCACTCACATTAATATTTGATATTAAACACAACAAAAAAAGTAACTACCACCTTTTTCAACAACTATACTTTTTTAAAGAAATTGGTTTTGATCAAAATAATTTAGCAAGGGTGATTTTACACTAATTGACTAACTTTTGTGTGAAAATGTCGATCAATCCTATCGGGTCTATGCTTGACGCTAAGCAGACATTGAAAGGCAAAAATGTCACTTTTCAAAGGTCACGGTAATTTTGGATTGATTTGTGAATGCAGGATTTGACAAATTCTGTTTTGTGTGATGATTGGCACTATTTATGTTAATCATTTATTGTGTGACCCCCTTACACTTCCCCTTGGCCCTTCAGATATTTCACGCTTCACGTGAGCTCAAGTTGAAAATTTCTATCCTTCTTCAATTTTGGATTGTAAAAATCATTTCTAGTTTATTGAAAAATTGAATCATGATATTTTTAGCAAAAATGTATCTTTACATTTTATACGACATACAGCAGTTCGTAACCAAGTCATGGTTGAGTGAGTACACCTTATGATAAAGCCAACAAAATGTAATATTTACCAATTATTTTGGCATGTGAGGTGACTCTTGTGACTTTTGATAAAGTGGCCATTTTTGCTTTAATGCATTGCTCACTCATGCATGGTTGCGGATCACTTATATTTTCACCAGAGTTAGTCATAAGTGTGGGAATTATACTTGCCAAATTGTTTTGCCTAAAACTTCATTTCGTTAAAAAGTTATGATGAGTTTGAAAAAGCGGTAGTTACTTTTTTGTTGTGTGTATTATGTTTGAAGCGTCTTTTTTTGAGACATTTCAGAAAATTTCCCTTTTATACATGTTATTAGAACCACTGCACTCTCACAGGTCGTAAAAATTTTCTCGCTCCTTTTCCGCTCGTCGTAACATTGATATAGGCCATTAAAAACCACTGCAAAATTATAATGCTTTATATTTGCTAATTTTCTATACATACAGCACAGCTCGAGAAACACATTAACGGGAAAGGTCTAAAATGTATCACAATAAAAGACTAAATGCACACTTATAGGGTAGAGATAGTGGTATTTTTGCGTTGTCGATCCCCTTTCAAGAATTAGCCTTGATTTGGGGGTGTCCCCAAAATTTGGGAAAAATTTTTCATCCCCCCCCCACCCCCCCGCCGCCCCCTCCCTCCCCCCCCCCCCCTATTCGGCACCGGATTTACGGCCCATTGGCTACACAGCCAAGAATCCAAAAGTATTTGACAATTATAGTGTCACTATCAAAATTATGATAACAGTGTTAACAAGAGGTTTATTCAAATACCATGGTAAATGGAAAATGTATTTGGTGAAGTTCATCACCGATCTTTACACGTTTAAAAGCCATTTAGGCTTATGGCTTGTCACCAATTGCGGTTTAGAAGCCAGCGTGGTGCCTGAACGTGTTTTGAAAATTTCCATGTACGTTGTCAGTCGTTCAGATATACGTTTTAATATACGTTGCTATTCCGTCAGATGTCGCGCAAGGGTTCCTCGGCGCTGGTGCTGATTTTTTTTTTGGAACATGTTCAAAATGTTCAGCTTCCGATAACGTGCTTTATACAGTACGCTTATGTATTCGTTGAGTATCGCTCTTTGAACGATTCCAATTACATTCGTTACCTAGTTTCTAATCGTCCACCGTCAGTTCAAAACGCTGTACACCCCATCCGTTGTTCTAACGAATGCCTCAACGCACACTATGGCCGTCAAAGTATGGAAGGTCCCTGTCACATATCAGCGTTTCAGAAGCCAAACGTGTGTCTATCGTGTTCGGAAAATTTGGGTGCACGTTCGCGCACGTTTGTCAGACTTGGTAAACACGTCAGACATACGTTGAATAGTTAGCTGTTCGTCCAAGGTTGCAAACTGACCGCGAACGTGCACCCAAATGTCCGAACACGTTAGACACACGTTGACTCTACATGCTGATGTGTCGGCAGTTCCTTTCATCCTTTAGACGCCAATGTGTGCGTTGAGCATTCGCATATGACCAGCAGATTGGGGGTGGACGTGTGTTGAACGTAGGGGTTGCGACGATTAAGAAACGAACAACCTACGTGTGTCAAACGTTCAAGCAGCGACACTCAAAATATATAGCGCACTAACACGTTACGCAAGCTTTACTTTTGAGCGCCGAAATAAGACAATCGAGCACGGCGCTGGCCGACGGACCCTGGGCGTACATCTGACGAATAACACACGTATGTCAAACGCTATTCACTAACGGACTGACTCAACGCACGCAAATTTCAAACAGCGTTAGGACACACGTTGGCTCTAACGCTAATTGTGACCAGCGGCTTTACGTAAGAGACATGATAGCCTATGCGGGACATACAGTTCAGATTTATGTAAATGGACGCATTATTGTAATGTGTTAACTATTGTTTCCTTTACCACTGTAGCAGTGGAATAGATTGGGAATCCCACAAACACAGGGCATCGTATCCCGCATTCAGTAGGAAGACAGGAACCTCCGTCACCAACGGAAAATCGAACACGTTGTATGCTAAATTTTTCAAGTCAAGACGAGATGAAAATTAAAATATGATTACTTTAATTGTTTTAGAACTTTTCATGTATTTAACGCTATTACATTTTCGGTCACTAACACTCACATAATTTTCCAAAGCCTTTTTGACTAAGGGTTCGGCGCGTGATCACTAACGTCAAAATGTTTTATACACGGCGAATAGCACAATCACATCTGACATTGCGTGAACCATAATTGTGGGGGAAGGCGGTTGGTGTGAGCATCCTATACAGCGGTGGCCAGAAAAAATGCTACGAGTATGATCGCTAAATTTCTTCAAATATTCGGCCAACAATGCCATTAATCTTATTATTTCGTTTGGTTAGAACTATTCTTTTTTTTCACTAAAATGATACCAGATCATTGATTTTGAGTAAGGCATTTGGATTCTAGGGCCTTTTTCGGAAGGCAAGCCAATTTCCCAACATGAGCCAATTTCTCAACAGCGGCGGTACATCGAAACGCCGTTGATATTCTGGACATCTCAAGCTTACCATACCGGACAAACCCGCAATGACAACAGCAGCTGGAATTGCCCTCGGCCTTTCATAAGGAAGACGATTGCGGCTATGTGCTCCATTGTCATGTGCGTGTTGAAGAAATTAAGGATTGATCACTCGTAGCCCATTCATTTCTTGGGCCCACCTGTATAGGCCAAGCGTCGAGAAAGACCCGAAAATTTGCGTATGATACAATGGACCAAAAATGGAACGTTACCTGCATAGAGCAAAAAGTCACAATATAGCGCTTAAATGCATAATTAACGGCGGTACCTGCTATGTTTGTGCTGTATAGTGTTATGACTATTCACTAGCTTCTCTCTCACTTTGCAGCAAAAATCTGTGTGACAGATTTATATGCACAAACTTATTGGGCCATATCATTGGTCGGTTTGTCCGTATTTATCGAGTTTGGCGACGGGTCTTCGGTTTATTCATACTTACCGAACTGCGGCACCCTCGATAAGGCAAAAAACGACCGTACCCATACTTCGGTTGAATAGTGTATTGAAACTGTCACAGAAGGAACGAACAATCGTATAACTTACTGTATGTAAAAAGAAAAGTATACCGTGACGTAGGCGCTCACCCAACTTGCACGCCCTCCAAATATTGAACATGGTTGTAGTCCACTAGATCACGTATACAGGAAGATGGAGCGGCAACATAATCGTGGGCTATACTTACCAGGGTAATGATAACCGTACGCTACATCTACCGCGTATCATAGAAAAAAAATACTTTGGCCCGTCATGTGCTGGCTATTATTGTTTCACAGTTGAAATCTTATGTTTCCCCTGAGTAATATTGCTTGAAAACCTCATCCAAAGTGCTTTGTAGTTCCCGTGAAAACGTAGGTTGTGGTCCAAGGAGACGCGTCTCTGGTTACCCAACACATGCTGTGCTGCCACTGCGGGACCGGCTTCTCCGAAATATCAATGGATGACGTCGGCTGTTAAAAGGTCTGTGATATCGTAAGCATATTCCACATCCCTCATTCCATTCACCACCATATATCGTTAGGGATTAAGCGACAATGGGTTGACGGTGGGACTGTAATGTCATATTGAGAGGCGGAGCGAAGACAGTACCAACTGGGAGGTCGCGTAAGATTTGACATACTCGCTATGATTATCTGCAAAGGATAACAAAAGTAATGGGAATCAGAGAAGGCAAGGATATACCACTGGTTTTTAAAAATACATGGAGTGATGTAGCGCGAGGTTACATCTCGTTAGTCCTTACGGTTCGTTCATCGAACTTTCGGTATTCCTACGACTATTATTCCTGCTGCGTTTAGATTGCCCCCAAAATTAAAATCGGGTTCGATAATCCGACGTTATATTTTCCGAAATGAGATAATGGGATTTAATCCGAAAATTAAAAAATGGCGCCCATAAATCTGCAAATAAGATGTGCCGTTTCCTTGAATTTTTTAAAATAACGAACCGTCTTTTTAAACGAATCCGTATTGTTCATCTTTGGACACAGATACTTTTGCGTATTTCCGTGTCCAATTTGATTTTGCAAATAACAAACATGCTAGAATTAATTTCATTGCATTATCGAATAAACAAACCTTATTTCATCTTTCGAATAACGAACCCCTCACGAAATCGAAATATATCGTGTCAGATCTAACAACATTCAGTAAGTATTTGACGTTCGGAATAGCGAACTACCCGATGCAGATATATCCATCAAAATCATATTCGGAATTGCAAGAATTTTGGATCGGTTGTGATTTTTCGCGGCGGATCAAAACCTGGAATATATATCGGAAAATCATAGTGATCAGATAAGAGGTGGTGAATGCGACCCTGAGCACCCCACTTCTGAAGGTTCATATCGTAGCTTTAAGATCGAAGTCATTTGTAGTATCTACCCGTTCTTCGGAGCCTCTTGAATAATCTTTGAAATTCGCGGATATTGAACACGCAGAAAAATGTGCAATTAGAGACCCAGGTTAGACTCCTTACCGAGTCAAGTTTTCAATCTTGCTGCTGCTTTTCACACAAAGAAGATTTAAGCAATCCCTAGTTTTTAAAACACACCCCCCTATTGCCAACGGCGAAAAAATATCCTTTTCGCTACAGCTCCCTTTTTGGCCGTGGAATCGGTATTCCATCGGACGACAATTTTTTGGCGGCCTTTTGCTGTGCGCTGTTTGCGCGAGAACGGCGCTTGATTTGGCGTAAGCCAATTTCCCGTCGACGTTACTTTTTTCTAGTCTGGCGCTTTTACTTCGTGTTTGGCCGTAATACTTTTTAAATAAATTTTCGTTACTGACCACCAAATGAATTTGGTTTCACTTACGCCACTGGGGATGAACACATCCTTTGAAAAAACACCTTGGGTACACCAGTCCTGACATCTATTTTATATTTTAAGCTACTCCTCCTGACATACAAAGCACTTGAATGGTTCGATCTCCCCAATACACAGCTGACGTTACTATACATCCCTGCCCGCAGCACTCCGCGTCATTTCGAACAATGTCTTGCTCTAGGTCCACACACGTCACCCGACTCACAGCATGGACCCTACTACGAAGTCCATGCTCACAGGGCAACTGAGCATTTCACAGTTGCAGCACCTACTCCCTGAACTCAATACCACTTCACATCCGTCATTACGCCAAACCATCGATATTTCAAGAAGGCCGCTCAACCTTTTATTTTGTCAATTAAGTATAGTATATTTTTAGTTCTAGTCTTTCTGGTTAAAATAAACATTTGTTTATTTAATTTATATAGTTAACTTAGTATTAAAAGTTAGTATTATGTTTGCTAATGCGATATAATGTAAAGTCGCATAGAGAAAGTAACTTGTTTATAATCGCGCATATATAAATGCTGAGTTATTATCATTATCTTTTATGTTATTGCTGTGTGTTAATAGTTTCTTAAAATTTGTACTTCAGATGTTATAATGCGACAGCTTCTTTGCTGTTATATGTTGTATAATCTGTATGTATGTTTCGGAGGGGAAATTACGAACCATCGTAACAGTCGATACCGCTGTATACCTGGAGCGGCAAAGACACGTGTAACCCGTAATGGTAGTGCCCGTATTGCAGTTGTTTCCTGTCAGAACAAGCGTTGATCGGCGCTATGAGGCTACATTGGGAAGAACACGACGCACAGTAACTAGGAGAAGGTAAACAGAAATAGCACGTAGGGCCTTACACTGTAAATATTTCGCCATTTTTCGTCCCATTGTCTGTCCACAAGTTCCTAATGCAGCGCCGCCTATCCTTCTAGTCTACTCCAAGACCTCCAACACATCCGCGGGGGGCGGGGAGGGGGGGGCGGGGCGGACGCTCAAACATAATGCTGTTTACACATGCGTGACCAAATCATTTCAGACACCCCCTAAACAAGTTTTTCTCTGTGTGCAAATAACCCCCTAAACGAGTTTTCGCCTGCTTCATTTACAATTTTAGCCTCCAACATTACCCTAAATACGTTGACTTATAGTCTTTCAAAAAAAGCTTCGGCCGGACAAATACCCTAATGCGTTGAACAGTCTTTCAAAAACCACCTTTTTGTTTTAGAAAATCTGGTGTTTTTGATACCCTACCAACGCGTGCACGCGCGCGGCTCGCGTTCTAAAACCTGACAAAAAAAAACACCCCTTTTAACGCGTTTTTTTTGAATCACGCCATGCTGTACAAACCACGGAGGTGGATCCCACCTCCCTGCGTACAACATTATGTTTGACTGCCCCCCCCCCCGCGGCAACCACATACAATAGTTTATTAAACTATTAACCAGTTCAGTCAATCAAACGCTTTCTCGTAGTCCACAGCAACAAAGTTTAGCTCTTTTCAGTAGACTGGCTACGTTCACACATGCGTTCTCATACCGCATATTTCTCTCACGGTGTGTCTTGTCTACGTCGAAAACCCAAACATGCATCATATCCCAGAAAACTTTCTACTTTCTCAACATTCTATTCTTCGTGAAGATTCTTTGAAAATAATATTTGATGCATGACACATATTATGTGCAGGAAAATCAGAGCATTTTGTGGCATGTTTTTCTTTGGTATTCGGGATGATGGATTGTCCTAGGACAGTTTTTAGGACAATTCCTGGATTCTTAGCGAAAAAACACAGTCTTTCCAGTTATTTCCTCTTTCCATCCAACGTGCTTACAGAGTTCACGTAGGCAAGTCATCTATTCCCAGCATGCTCTTTTATCCTTTATTTCCTCAACGCCGAGCCTTTCACGAATTTTCAGAGGTATGTAAGGTGACCCATAATCATCTTGGTTCTACCATCTTCCTCAATTTCCATCGTATATACATCTTGCTTTGTATCGTTGTCATGATCTCCAATGTGTTCTACCATACTCCTTTGAATATTCTGCCAGGACTATCTGTCAATATCTCTCCAGCATTTGCTGTCTATTGCACTTGGCATCTCACCTTTTTCTGCATTTGCTTACATTAAGTTAACTGACTTTTGGCAAAATCTTGTCAACCCTCCCCCTTATCTGAAGTGATCAGAACACCGAATAATCTCACTAAACAATCTCAAATAACTGAACTTGATTTCATCTGATGTAAGCCATCTCTTCGATCCGGCTAACAACGGCATGAAGTGGAGAGCTCAGCACCAGTTTCCGAGTAAAAGACTATCCATCTTCGACCTATTTCAAACATGGATCCTGAGCAATGGGCGTAGCCTGGTTTTGGGCCCACGGAACTAAAAGTTTAGTTCCGTGGTTTTGGGCAGCGGGGAGGTGCACATCTTGGCGAGGCTTTGGAACTATACAGTGACATGGAGCGAGGTGCCACATCTTAGGGAGGTGGAACTAAAGTTTAGTAAATCAGGCTTGAAAGCAGGAAGGATGGTGGCAAATTTCGTTTTTGCTGCCGAGGGCGGAACTCCTATGGCTCTGCGGGGAGGGGCGAGGGGGTGCTGCCAGCTGCACCCAGTGCACCCCCCCCAGCCTACGCCCTTGCCTGAAGCACCATCTTTCTATTCTGTTACCAAGGCTGACAGAAATCACCAATAACTCGCTAACATCAAGAATATTCCCAGCATGCCTTGGATCACCCCGATTCTTAAGAAACCAAATTTGGGCAAAAATGAGCTAAAAGACTACAGACCCATCTCCATTATTCGGATTATGGCGAAGCTAATCGAGAAAGCAGTGCCAAAGCAGTTGTTAAAATGCATTGATGGACATAGGCTCACCCTACCTCTGCAGTCAACATACAAGGTGAGCCACATTTAAGAGACAGCATTACTGAATCTTCAAAAAGACGTCCTACTAGCCCTTAACAATAGAAAAGCATTATTTGTTTTCTCTCTTTACCTATAGTATGCTGTTGACACACTCTATCATCCATTACTGCTACCCATAATGAAAGAAACTTATGGTATAACAGACCTAGCTTAGAATTGGCTCAATACATATCCCACTAATAGAACATCTCACGTGCGAATTGACGGTGAATTATCAGAGGATGTTCCACTTTATTTTGGATGCCCGCTGATATCATCGAAAGGCAGAATATTCCTTATCATATGTATGCAGATGATATACAAATTTTCTAGACCTCTGATCCATCTCGGATAGAAAATCTCAACCAGACATTAACAAAGCTGACAACTGTTACGTCTGAGATAAGGAAATGGATAGACACGTGTCTGGACAGTTACCCCCTGGACAATTCCCCCGGGACAACTACCACCCGGACAATACCCCCCCCGGACAATTCCCCCCTAGGACAATTCCCCCGTAGGACAATTTCCCCCGGGACAACTACCACCCGGACAATTTCCTACCCCCCCCCAGGACATTCCCCCAGGACTACCCCCCCGACAATTCCCCCAGGACAATCCCCCCAGGAACAATTCCCCCAGGACAGTTCCCCGAGGACAATAGCCCCCTCCCCCCCCCCACACACACATAACTGCCGCCAAGACAATGTGCATGTGACATTTTGATAGGCGTGATTTAGGACACGGTACAATTACAAGCTTGAGCTATTATATTAAGACATTTCGGGCTTTTAAGGAAATAGGGTAAAATATTATGTGCGTGAGGCTCCGGGAGAGGGAAGGGCTGCACTCATGTATATTGGTGGTACGGGAACGTGCCGCTTTGACGACCCCATTTCCAGACACCAATTTCAGCTCTCAAGATACCCAAATTTCGTAAAAAAGCTGCTTACAGAATCTTATTGCAGCTCAATTGACCCTTAAAGTTCAACCTCCAACTACGATTAACCGTCACTTGCTCGATAGCGTGTTTTGTTGTGCACGTAATCGGCGCGTGCTCGGCTCGATATATCTCGAGGTCGCTAGCTGATCACAGTACGCGCGCACAGGGGCGTCGATCCTGGGGTGGCAAGGGGGCAGTCGCCACCCCAATGAAAACATTGGGGGCAAACATATCGATTTGTCCCACCCCCTTTTGACACATTGAAAAATTTATAATATGCAATGCAAGGATATGTTTAAAAAGCATTGGAAAGCACTATAAAACCATTAAACTTAAGCATAAAAATACTATTAAACATGCAAAATTGTCAGTTTTTCAAAAAATTCTGTACAGCAAATTGGCGAAAAAAATGACAGTTTTTTCACTCCCCCCCCCCATCCAAAACACGGATCGACACCCCTGCGCGTGCATGTCAAAAAAGACGCATTGTCTGGCACCCCTGGCCAGCTGTGCTAGCGAAGGTGCAAGCGAAGGTGTGAGACTGAATAGTAAATTGCATACTGTTGCTTTAACCCGCTCCTCAGTCCCGTATACTCCCAATTTCAGGGCTCCTTAGCTCCGAAGAATGTTGGCCTATATTTTATTCTTTCTGACTTCTATCTAGACCCTCATTTCAGGATTTATTGAGGCGCACCCCATAAAAATATAATTTGAGTGCCCCCGACAGCTGTACGACGAGCTCTAAACGTCGTCTGTGAAGCAACTCTAGTTTTCTGCCACGGTTTGACTGAAAATAGCGCAGAATTTGCACATGTGCATGCAGGCTTTTATGGAAAGCTGTCTCCACCACTTCCTGCACAAATTTTATTACGACAATACATGTATTATACAACTAGTCGTAACCCTCATGGAAACTCTCCCTCCCCTGTTTTCTTATTTCAGTTGCTGAATCAATGATATTGGGAAAGGAGCAGGGACTTCAATTTTGTAGGGGGATAGGTACATGTGGAACGTGTGAGGGGTCACAAATTTGCTGAAACTGGTAAAAATAAGGAAAAGAAAGATTTATTTATTTTAATTATCTATACAGCGTGGCCCAAAAAGAACGCTACAGATGCGATCGTTAATTTCTTCAAAATCATTCACAAAATGTCATTGGTGATTGGTTCATGGGTTAGAACATTCTTTTTCCAACAAAATGATACCATGATCATTCATTTTGATTGAGGTGTTTGGATCTGAGGGCTATTTTTCGAAGGCAATGTCGTCTCCCAAATTTACTATTTTTTACACTCCAGTGATCATCAGAACACCGAAATATTCTCGCGTCTCAGCATGCCATACCAGACAAACCGCGATGACAATGGAGATGTAGCTCGCATCGTCTTCCTTATGAAAGCGACGGCATTCCAGCCCTTTGTCATCGCGATTTGTCCGGTATGGCAAGTGAGACGCCAGAATATCTGGGCGTTCCGATGACCGCCGCTGTTGAAAAATTGGCAGAATTAGGAAATTGCATTGCCTCCGAAAAATGGCCCTAGAATCAAAACGCCTTACTCAAAATCAATGATCTATCTTGGTATCATTTTATTGTAAAAAAGAATGTTCTAACTAATGAAGTAAAAATTAATGACATTTTGCCGATAATGGTGAAGAAATTAGCGATCATACTCGTAGCATTCTTTCTGGGCCACCCTGTATATTCACGATTAATTCATCAATGAATCAAGTACGAAAATTTATTCCAATCCCCCACCCGTATCTTGATTATGATTTGACTATTTTGATTAAATATCTATTTGTAGGTATAAGTCTTTGAAGCACTGAGAAACTAAGTGTAATAATTAGTATTATTTGTTTTAGGGTAGTTGTCCTGGGGGAATTGACTTGGGGGAACAAAGGAACAAAGTGTAATAATTATTATTTGTTTTGGGGGTAGTTGTCCTGGGGAAATTGTCCTCGGGGGAATAATCCGGTGGGATTCAATGCTCTGCGGGAGAGGGCGAGGGTATGTTGGTCTGTCAAGGCGGAATCTGTCCGGTTGGGGAATTTTCAATTGGGGGAGTTTATCTCTGAGCCCGGTAGGGGCGCGTGTCGGGGCGGGGATATTCTGTCCCTGGAGGGTATGCTTGTCCGGTCGGTATCGGTGGGGAATTGGCAGGAGGAGGCGGATCATGTTTTGTCGGGGCGGGAATTGTCCGGCTCGGGGTAGTTGTGCTGAGGCGGATTGTCCTGCGGGTGAAATTGTCCTTACAGGGGCTAGTCTTGTCCTAGGCGGGTATTGTTTGGGTGAGGAATCGGGCTTCCTCTGCGCCGTTAGTAGTTGTCATCAGGGAGAATATTGTCCTGGGGGTAGTATGTTCCTGGGTCCGCGGTAAATTGTCTATTCGGGGATTATCCGGGTGTTAGTTCTGCTCCTAGTGCGGGTAAGTTGTCATCTAGGTGATCGCCGCGGTAGGTCCGGGGGGGGGTAGTTTCTGTCTTAGCGCGGAATTGTCCGAGCGGGGTCGAATTGTCTGGCTACTGGTCTCAGCGTAGCTTGTACGACGGGCGTTAAGTTGTCTAGGGGGTAGTTGTCCTAGAACCGGATAGACAATAACACTTCATGATCGACGGTGTCGAAAGCCTTCTTAAGGTCTAGTGTTACAACACCAATGAGATTACGTTGATGAGACTATCAAGCCAATCTTTAGTTACTTTCAACAAGGCGGTGGTAGTTGAATGTTTGGGTCGAAAACCAGATTGGTGCTTGGAAAGAACATGGTTATTATTTAAATAACCGTACAACTGACCAAATATTATTTTTTCAAAGATTTTTGCAAAAACGGGCAGGGTACTGATCGGTCTATAATTACCAATTACAATTTTTTTCCGCCTTTGTTCTATTGAACAGGTTAAAATTGAATCATGATAAGACAGAGTTCTTTGTCGTATCCGCCTGATCCACAAAAACACCTGCAAAATGTGGGCATTAATTACCCTGGATGATGTAGTGCTTAAGCCATGTCCAGCAGTTTGTAGCCCGGGTGTCTTCTTCAAGATGACCAGATCGATCACCAATGTATCACGAAATATCAGATATGATTTGAGGAACTGGCACAAATTCCTTGACGAATCTTCAGCGCATGATGCTGTAAGAGCTCTTACGTCTTATACTCTCCAGACTAGATTACTGTAATAGCTTATTGTACAGCACCACTTCACATAAAAGTCCAACATCTATAGCTTCTTCAAAATCATTCTGCCATACTATTGTACAGCCCAATTCACTCGTGCAACACCCCTCCTCAATGAGTTCTGGCTCCCCATTGCATTCAAAACTGCTACACTTGCGTATAGAGCCCTCGATAATGAAGTACCCGCTTACCTCTCAAATAGGTAGTTCCAAATAGGCAGTTGATTGTCCAGGTTTCGCTAATCGAAAACTGTCAAGCATAAATTAATGAAACATCTACGTATATCCGCAAGCAACGCATATGACGATAGTAAATATCTCCCGATATTCGAAGGTTGTAGTCTCAATAATTATCCCATTAGTCCGATGACAAGAAATCCGATAGCAATGTCTCAACGTTGAATGTAACATTCACAGCACAGTAGAATATGGCAAATTGATAAAAAAAAATTCCTACGAAGACGGCATTAATCCACTACATGAAGATCAAGTCTCACAAGTCACGTTTAATCAGAGCAAGGGTGGTACAAAACACCAACAGCAAGTCAACAATCCCCAAGTCCACATGTGTGTTAGAGCCCAGATCAAAAATTAAACTCAGTCCAATATTCAGATGACCCAATATTTATAGTAGGGATCTCAAATTCTAGAAAGATCCATTAATCCAAAAATAGCAATATGCAACGCACTGGAGTCATTCTAGACCTCTCGTGTAGTAAAAGATTCTTTGTTATCAGTAATATAAGAAGTCATTGTCCAGATTGTTTCATTCACAAAAAAAAACATGTTAACATGACTGGCCGAGAGGTCCAGAATTCCACAGGAATTCCTACATTAACACTCACACAGATACATGAAATGCCTCTTTTGTAATGCTAATTAGCTTTGCAGCCCTGCTAACCAGCTGGGTGAAATATACATTTCATATTTCTACGTACCACAACTGCCTGTGTGAAAAGACAGTATTCATAATAATATTGCAGCACCACAATCCTGAAACAGTCTCCCCTAAACATCCAGTCAGCAGTCAAAACAGACCAATTCACAAAACTTTTAAAAACTCGTCTGTTCCAAAAGTAAAATTTCCAGTGATTATATCAGTTTTGATGTTGATCTTAGTGTATAGTTTTCGTTTATGTTCATGTTATGTATTTTTTTTGTATTTACCGCATTTGTGTAACTATAAGTGCTTTGAATCTAATGTAAAAAGACGCTTTATAAATATTGGATATTATCATTCCATCTCCTCGCACTGCTTCTTGAGCCACTTTTCTCTAGCTTTGTCTGTCTCTCTTCGGAGTTTGTTATTCAGGTGCCTGTATGCATCTAATATCCTTGTCTTGATTTGACCGTTATTATAGTCTCATTTTCTCCATCTTAACCAGCATAGTCTAAGTAACCCACGGTTTCCTGGCTTCTTGCCTTTTCACAGAGCCTGTGGTCTCCTCTGCACTATCTATGATGTTTTCTTTCATGTGAATCTAGATATCCATTGGACTGTCCTCTGATTGGGCTGATTATCCCAATTTTAAATGGGGGATTATCATACTTCAGAGTCTCCAGAGTCCATTTCCGTTACTCTTCCTCCTTTCAGTTTCTTAAGGGTCAATGTTTCATCCATAATGACAAAATTTCTTTCAGAGCTAATATCTGCACTGGACATCTATTTTATCTATTTCAATAATATGGTAATTTGTACGGAAATAATTGCAAGGATGGTCACAATATTATTTAACTTTATCCCAGTGATATACAATAGAGAGTGGGTTCATGTGCAGGGACAAAATAGGGGAGATACAGGCAAAAGGTGTACATTTAATTGTGAATTGAATTATCGAATGTATTATTTCATTTTGGGGGTCAGAATGCATATGTTATATTGTTATGCTGTAAAAAAAATATATAAATTTAGACAGCCACGTAGTTTTTGTATCTTCTCTATACAAACTTCCAAACGTATTAATCCGTAAAACGCCATAAACTAGCTAAAATTCATAACTTTCCTATTAGTCGTATGTAAAAGTGGACATACTGCATACACTGTTATTTTAAAAGCTGAAAGATTGACGGTAATTTATTGACAGCTCGTTTGTCAGTAACTAACTGTATGTTTAGCCGAATTTATTGTTATATTAAAAAAAATGCGCTATTTTGGTCCATACTATAGAATTTACAGTCATTAGTGCAACATTAGTTATACGTCATAACGACAACAAAAAATGCATACCGTTCTTGCAGACAGCATTCACATCAACCTGAAAACCCCTACCAGATAAGGCAGAATCGGACGAGAATCTCAGCCAAAGGGAATGGTGGCCGCTATATAGGTACCGAAGTATGGCGCCGGTTATATCTTCCAGTTTCGAGACGTCACCGATGTATGTGCTGTAGCCGATAGTCAATACGTCCCCGGGTTGCTGTAGGTTGAACGAATTAAAGATGAGTTCTATTCCACAGGCCGGTGACGTCAAAATCAAAGTCGATTGGATGTTGGGTGGATAGTTGCCTGGGTATCCAGTTGTTTTTATGGCATGTCGTATTCCAAGTACAAGATCAATATCTATATGTTTTGTAACTGGAGAAACAAAAGCACGAGTCAGTGTTTATTCATTAAATTAGAAAAAAGGTGGTTCGCGAACCACGAGTCTGTCCTGATTTCGCGATTAATAAAACATGCAATATAACCTTTTGACCCCTAGATGACCTTTGATGTAACCTTTGTAGTTATCATATATGTGACAATACCCAATGATTATGTTCCAAGTTTGAACAAAATTGATGCGAGAAAAAATAGAAATGTGCTAAAGTTAAACAAAAACTTTTAACATTTGTGTAACTCATATCATTTGACCGTTTGACCCATAGATTACCTTTGACCTCATCATCCTCATCAACACAAATGTGGTATTAGCCATGGATCATTTGTACCAAGTGTGAACATAATTGATGCAGAAATAAAGAAATGAGAGGAAGTTAAACAAAAACTTAAACATTTTCGTACAGACCAACAGACTAACAGACCAACAGAAAAAGTGATTACTAGGTCTCTGCCAAACTTCGTTCAGGTGAGACAAAAATAAAAGAGCTGTTTGGTGGTAGGGCCTACCAAATTTCATAATTGCGTTGAAAATAAGTATGTTGAAGTTTTTGGTGTGTACTCATCAGAGCATATGTACGCACTTTGAAACAAGTTAGAATAGCTAGAACCGCGCGAAAATTGCGAATGTTGTTTGGTCGGTTGAAGTAAAGGGATATTACATTTGGCGCCGTTCTAATTGAGAAAAATCGAGCAAGCGTGCAATTTATTTTTGGTTGCAAAAAGCTATCGGTCATAGGGTTAAATGTTGGTTCAAGGACAAGCAAATGTGCAGAGCTTCCGGGTTTGCTATATTAAAGGCAGGGAATCTCATTTGCACCCATCCCCCAAAACAGCACAACACCACTCATGTCTTTATGGTTTTGTGAAGGACCTGTGCGTGAAATCTGACGATCAGTAATTGCCTAGAATTTGAAAAAATGCAGCAAAAAGTGAACGGTCAGTTAGACCGTTATAGACAATGGCTAGACTCTGTGCGAAACACACTTCAGTAATCATGTATTACTTATGAATGAGACTTAAATATGCATAAAAATGGTCATGTCTAGGAATGGATATAGTACACATTTGTAAATTTTAAAAAAACGTTACATATCATACCTGATGAAAAAACATGCACTGTAAGGGTCCGAAAGAAGACTAGCAAAGCAGGAGAGTTTTGTCTCTATCAAACAAAAACTAAATTCATAGTCTAACGATAACTATAATTCAATTAACTCTAAGCTTCCAGCTGCTATATTTTGCTGAAGTTTCTTACATGGTATTTCCTTCTATATACCAGCATATTTACACAATGTTAAGTTTCAGGCTTTTAAAAAAAGAACACTGTTTGGGACCTAAATATTTTGCATTATTTCCTATAACAGTCGACAATAAAGTAAGTCCTTCGCTTTTTTCATTATTGATATGAGCGTGTATGTCCGTACGTGCGGTGTGTGTGTGTGTGTGTGTGTGTGTGTGTGTGTGTGTGTGTGTGTGTGTGTAGTGTGTGTGTAGTAGTGTGTGTGTGTAGTAGTGTGTGTGTGATGTGTGTGTGTGTGTAGTGTGTGTGTGTGTGTGTGTGTGTGTGTGTGTGTGTGTGTGTGTGTGTGTGTGTGTGTGTGTGTGTGTGTGTGTGTGTGTGTGTGTGTGTGTGTGTGTGTGTGTGTGTGTGTGTGTGTGTGTGTGTGTGTGTGTGTGTGTGTGTGTGTGTGTGTGTGTGTGTGTGTGTGTGTGTGTGTGTGTGTGTGTGTGTGTGTGTGTGTGTGTGTGTGTGTGTGTGTGTGTGTGTGTGTGTGTGTGTGTGTGTGTGTGTGT
>JZLH01S0221316.1:202386-218279 GCA_001188425.1 Eucidaris tribuloides
TGTGTGTGTGTGTGTGTGTGTGTGTGTGTGTGTGTGAATGTGTGTGTGAATGTGTGTGTGTGAATGTGTGTGTGCATGTGTGTGTGTGAATGTGTGTGTGCGTGTGTGTGCGTATGTTTGTGCGTGTGTGCGTGTGTGTGCGTGCGTGCGTGTACGTGTGCGTGTGTGCGCACGTTTTCTTTGCGGAAAGTGTAAGTTTTAATCCGAGTCTCTTTACAATCAATCAATGTGATTGTCACAATATATATATGATATCGGGTTTGTGTTGTCTCATCAGTATTTATATGCACGTAAAACAAAATTAATCATGATTAGCCCGAAGAGACCCCCTCGCTTTTGATGCATTGATCATAACGGAACAATATAGTGCCTTAAGGGCCATGTAAATTATGCTCGCAAGAGGACCTTTGCAATCCATTATCTCCCATTCATTTCACTTACTGAATGAAATATACCCTTGGAGGCGAGGGATAAACCCATGTCGGTTGCGATGCATTTTCAGTAAAAAAAAAGTGACCAAAATGTATTTTTTCACCAATTTTCCTGGATTGAATTTCTTCTTTCTTGGCCCTGGCATGCATTCCCGGCGGAGGGGCCTTTACACTTTTTTTGCCTTTGAATTTGAGGGTCGTTGGATTTTTTTTTCTTTGCGAGGGGTCTGATTTGAATGGGGCGGTGCTTTTCGGGATGGAGAATTTTTGTTGTTGGGGCCCCTCTGCCAGGAGTGTGTGCTATGGTCCTTCTACAGGGCATGCGACGAATTGTGTATTTGTGTCTTTGATTTGTATTACGTGTAAAACTTTTTATAGAAGTACCATATTAAATTTGTATTTGACGAATAAAGATAATATAATTATATATATTAAGTCGTTCACTAACCCGAAGATTTAAAAAAAAATCAATTTAGGAACGTAAACTGGAAAGAAAATACGGGGTTTTTTTGGAGGGGGTGAAAATGTAGTGCAACTCCTGTCCATGCCAGTGGTGTGTTTATTGACACGGATAGGAGAAATGGATTGCAAATGTCCACCTGCGAGCGTAATATACATAGCCTATACAGAGGGCGCGCATGGAGCTGTTGAGACTCCACAGCAAATTGCGGAATGTATTGGGATTAGATCATTATTACATTGGTATATTAGATAATAATGCTCACATTTTTCACAGCGTAGACCACTGTATCCATCCCGACAATTACATCTATATCCCGATGTAATGAGGTCGACGCAAGTGCCTCCGTTAAGACAAGAATATTCGTTACATCGGCCACCTGAAGTGAGAAAGAATGTATTTCCAATGTCAATGACAATAACTGATTTCCTGCACAATATAAGGTCAAAAACTGCGTGTGTCAGAGAGGTTCCAAAACTGGTGTTACAAAAGAATCATTTCAAATACAAACTACAAACCACGAGTTTTCCCTCTTAAACCCCCCTGGAATCTATGGACTTATCTATACTTCTCTCCCACGAGTCCATGCATTCCTGTATATGGAAGGATTGTACCCCCACAATTTCGTCGTCACGGTCATCTTGATTTCATCCACGTCTTCACAGCGAGTTCCTTTGATGACCCCTTGATCAGAAGCAGAAAACAATCACACCGGAGTCAAGCTGCTTGGGAGGTTGCTCCAGGACGGTAATGTTCTTCTTAGCCAGGAGCTGTTGGATGCTAAGGGCATTGTGAACTGGCACGTTTGTCATGGCGAAGCAGTCCGACGTCGCCAAGGCGGAAGGCAAAATCAAATTCACCTCGCTCAGTTTTAATATATGGGGCATCGTCCAAAGTGGGTTTTTGCCATGAATCATACTGTCAACCAGCACGTCTACAAAGAGATCCTGGGGTGGTGGTTTTGTTCAGTGCCGCTTTTGGAATAGGTGACAGTTGTGGCAGGAAAACTTGCGGCTGCTTCACCATAACAACGTGCCCGCTCACAGTGCCCTATGCATCTGACACTTCCTGGCCGAGAAGAGCAATCATCCTGCTGGAGCAACCTTTCCACTTTCCAAAACTAGCTCCGTATAAGTTTTTCCTCTGCTACAAGTTCAGGGGGGTCATCCTGGAGACCCGTTTGGGGACGTGGACGACATCAAGATGGCTGTGCCGACAGAACTATGGAGGATCCTGGAAGAATCCTTCCATTTCTAAGCCAAGAAATGGCACTTTTTGAAGTGTAAAAACGCATTTAAAAAAAAAAAATAGTGCTCCCTCTGCTCGCTCGCGTAACGACCAAGATTTTGTTGACGATGCTTTGCCGGTAATTTGTCAATCGTATTATCACAACGTCATGTTACCAGTAATAGAAAAGAGAACCTAACGGACAAAAATAATGCAAGAGATTGAAATTTTCTTGATGTGAAATGCAAAAATTTCCAAACTCGCTCGCAAGTTAACTTATACTTTGTAAATATCACATACCACATACACAGTAGGTGTGGCCATAGCAGGCCATTTCAAAACATGACAATAATTTATTGGGGTTTTATAAGAACATTTCGATATTCTGATAACATCTGTTTCGTGACTGAACAGTCAATAATTTATTACTAAAATCCCTTCTTGTGAATAAGTGGACCTCCCAGTTTTTTTTTTGTATATATTTTTGGGGATGGGGGTGCGTTCGCACCCGACGCATCCACCCCCCCCCCTCTCGACATATTACCAGCTTGTTATTCAGGTCATAATAACCCGATTTGAAATTAATGTGTTATAAAGGACATTCAGTGGCGAAATTTAATTTGATTTTGTAGGAATGTAGAATGTCGCACACTTGGAGGAGGAATTTCAACATAGTCAGAGTGTTTGATTTTGGTAAGTGTAATAGGCCTGTCTGCAATACTGCCTCCACTATCGCTAGTACAATGTAAATTTCTGTGAGCGAGCGCAGCGAGCAAGAATTTTTAAAGCGAAAAATCATTCCTTTGGGCAAAAAGGGGAGAAGAATAGTCCTCGGTCGTAAACTCATTCGGTCATGCATTATGGTTTCGTGTAAATCAATATAACTTGTAATGGCTTTTCAACAGTATCTATCGATAAATCGGACCTTTCAAGTGTTATACCTTTTAAAAACCAGATAAAAACTGTCTGACAAGGGTCGCGGTCGTGGGATTAAATAGGTATCAACGGAACTACAAAACTATATATATCAACCCTTTAGGTCTACATTTTGCCTGTGCCATTTATACCATTTGCAGTAACACAATGGCGAGGTGATGAATATAGAAAATTACCGTCAGTGCAGTTTACGTTGATTTGAACGGATATTCGATCGCCTAAATAGAATGTGGGATATTTCAGCCGCAACCACATGGTTGAATTGTCGACGGTCATGGCGTACTCGCCTCGGCTACCATAGGTAACAATGGACGTGGGAGTGCTGGGACGTGGTCCGTAGCCGATGGTTAAACCATTTCCAGCGGTTGAATCGCTACTACGACGGAAAGAAAAGAATTCCATGTCTACTTTGACGTCATAGGGGCAACCTTCAAAACTGCTCACGATCCATACCCGACCCCTCTCCGTGTCGCCCGCAAATGGGGAGCTAAACGAGTAATCGGGGAATTGGATAAGGACTGGTTCTTGTGACGTCACGTTAATTAATTCTGTGTATCGGTCTGAAATTCAAACAATACAACAAACACGCAGTTGAATTATCGACAGTAAATATGTATATAACTGTCAATTTCTCTCAGTATATTTGGTGAAATGGAAAAATGTTCACACACGTGGAAACTCTCATTTTTTTTTACTTAATATGCTCAATTTAAATCGAACAAAGTTACAAACCAAAGATATATAGATAAGAACAAAATATACAAATAGGAAAAGGTAAATATATCATTTAAATAACCGAATGCATTTGTGTGTGTGTGTGTGTGTGTGTGTGTGTGTGTGTTGTGTAAATGACGGTGGGATGGAACAGAATTAACAGATTGAAAAACACATTCTTGTTTTACACATACACACACACACACACCACAACACACACACACCACACACACCACAACACACGACAAACAACACAACACACAACACACACACCACATACCCACATTATTACCACACACCACATACAACACATAACACACTACACACACAACTAACACCACACACACACACACACACACACACCCGCACCATTGCCACCACTTCAAACAACTTTAAAAGTAATAGGGAAGCATTGTCACATTTTGTCAGATGTTCAAGGTTTTTCAAACGCTATACATACTCCAGAACTTACCGCCATAACAATCTATTCCACCAAATCCGAAAGGACATGCACAAGAATATCCAAGTGAAAAGTCGCTGCAAACACTTTCAAAGAGACATGGGTAGTCATCGCAATTCAAATCGTCTGGAATTTAGAAAGTTATCCAACATATCAACAGATAGAAAAGGACGATGAAGAATGAAGAGGGAAAGGAGATATGGGACAAAGTAAGAAAGGAAGCAGGGAGGAGAAACGTGAGCAAAAGTCAAAGATTAAAATTTGAGAAGATCGGTTTTGAAGTGAATATTACTACCTGTTGATGAAAATAATGCAGCAAATTACAATACAAAACCCGGAATAGATATTAAGATGGTATATACTTCGGCTCGGAGAAGATCTGATTTGGCCGCACACGAGATTAAAAATTCTACCTTAATTGTTGTCGGTCTGTAGATAGACCTTTTATCCAACTTTCACCTTTTGACTCAATGCCCATTATTGTAGTCAATGAATTTGGTTTTACATATAGAAACAAAGACTGACCCACTGTTCGATAAATAGTATTAAGAAATTGTTAATTTGAAAGCCGCCGAACGGGCATATAAGTATGAAAAAATAGCGATATTCCGCTTACTGTGAATATTGTATTAGTGCTCCTCTAAAGCATGGTACTAAAAAGTGCGTTTGAATTAAAATTTAAATGAGAAAGGTAGTTTATTCTTTCACATATTCTACAACAACAACAACAACAACAACAAAATTCGTTTTATCGCAAGCAGACTTCTTCGGACGATACTTATATGTCAGAAAGGAATTTTAATACGACAACGAGAATATTGAAAAATACTGATAGTTCCATAATCAGGTGTGGAATAACATCCACCTTCCGGAAATAAGAACTATTTCTCGTAATATTTTAGTAATAAACACTGGTATAATCAAACTTTTAAAGTCTTTACAATTGGTTACATAATATTGTACATCACTATACTATCTAGCAACAGACCATTTTCCTTAAGTTAAAAATGCATAATCACACAGCTTTAATAACCGATGGTGTTTAGTAAATAAATGAGACGAATGGAGAAGAAATAGACGAGTGTGATTAAGAAGTTCTATTTACCAACCTTCAGAAGAATGCATTGTTAGTTCTGCTGAAAATCCAATGTCATTGCCGTGATTGTCCGAATGGAATCTGAGCCACATCACCCGGTGTCTGATGTGCATGTAGTGGAGGACCATTCCGGAAAACCTCATCAGAGAGGACCCCTCTGAAGGAACGCACCCGTAACCAGCCGTCAGACCATCGCAGCACTCCTCCACTCTCATCGTGAGAAAAGACATGTCAATCCCATGTTCCCCAGGACTCTGGACTATCCACAGTTTGTTAGCATTATTTGGATAGTTCATCGGATATCCAGGGGATTGGATTAAAGTTGGCTGCCAGATTGTGATGTTGGTCGTCTCGTATGTGCAACCTTCAAGGTAAACAGCATGATTGCATGTAGTCCTCATATTGGAATGAAATTGTTCCATATACAATCAACTATTCAAGGCGTTTCCGCTGTGAAAATTTCGTTATTAAATGACGGCCAGAGCATTCTGACCGGAACGTGGAGTTTTCCAACGTACATGGTTGTACCGAAAACCTCTCATCGAATTGTGAATTTCACCATGCAAACATTTAAGTCTTATAACTTTTAAATAATTATACCATCAGTAGACCTATTCGATTATAAAGCAAATTTGTTGTACAGATGTGCAAAACTTATAATAGTGTTAAAGTGACTGTCGTAGTTATGGTAGTAGTAGTAGTAATATAATACAAGAAGTAGTGAGTTGTAGTAAAGTAGCAGTAGTAGTAACAGCAGCAGCAGCACCAGCAGCAGCAGTAGTAGTAGGTCTAGTCCTATAATAGTACCAGTTTTATTTTCCTCTCATTGTATTCAGACATTGAAAGAGTACAAAATTTATTATGGACATATTTGAAGTAATCAATCAGTGAATCAGGAAATATGATTTTACAGTTCAGTGTAAATTACGTCAGACATATCACTTCAGTTACTAATATGCGAAAAAAAAAATGAGTTTCGTTTTATATTTACGTTTTGCATTTATGCACCTAGACTTCAGCTCTTTTCAAATTTAAGTTGTAAATCCCTTTTCCCACGATTTGAATAAAATTGTCCGGCCTTGCACCCTGAATCCATGTATGGATATGATGGAATTACGCCGCGTAAAATTTTCAATATTGCCCGAAGATCCGGTGTGTAAAAGTTCCAAATGGGAACGAAGATGGATGTAGAGTAACAACATACCATCGTAGAGTGTATAACCATAGTACCATATCCCCGTACATGTAAAAGAAAGATAACAGATGTTCACGTGAATGTACGAGGGGCGACTAAAACGTTGTAAGCCCAACATAGAAAGGGTTAAGATATGAAGACCACATTTGGTCCATAAATTGGTTAAAATGTTTGACCCTACCCATCAAATTTCTTGGTCATTGCTATTTCTACTCTCAGTTTAGACAAAAGTGGGTATCAGGCGACATGAAGTATTTGAAATTGCCAAATTATGACTATGGATAATACTTGGATTCATAACTATCAGCTTGAGACACACGGGAAGTCAAAACAATGCAAGCATCCTATGTCACACATCGTTGCAAGAAATTCATGGGTTGAATTCAAAGAGTGTCAAATTTTCCCTTTGAATTTTGCATTTTATGAAACACTGACAGAAAGTTCAAGAACCTTTAAAACAAGAATAAAAATTGCTATACCCCCAAAAATTGGTGCGTAGAATCAAGAAATGTACAAAAGTTAACGGATTAAAATATGGTTTTCATATCTTAATCCATTCAATGTTAGGCTCAAAACTTTCCAGTCGTTCCCCGTAGGTTTGACCAATTGTTCGAAAAGAGTTATACCTGGGCCTATACGCCATTGGGTATGACGTTTTATGTTTATAGTTTGTGGATACTTACCTACGCATATCATCAAAACGGCGAAACAGTATGCATGAAGTAAACAGAATAAATTCAACATTTTCGTTACAAGGTATCCAGGCATAATCCAACTTGCCTCCAATCCCCTTCAATGCGAATCGTTTCGATTCAGAAATCTCAGCTTGTGAGTTCAAGTAGACGATAGCTTACATACCTATCTTATTCCCAATGTCTTCTGTATAATCCGACTTTACCGTTATAAACTTAAAGTAATGATATATTGCATTCCAATCCAAAGAGCGATAAACTATGAATGCAAATCATTTCACGCTGTGGCCTTGTCGATCTGTCCTTTTTCTCGTTCCGCTTCTTAAGCATGACACAATAATTTCGTTCTTTCCCTTTAGGAAATAATACCACAGAATTTCCCTCAAACGAACTGCATTTCAGCAAACGCCCAGTTTACAAACATATTATTCACAGACAATATTAAAACCCAACCGGAAACACTTCATGCGATTTTTTTTCAAATTAATTCAACTTTGCTATTTCATTTTGGTATTTGAATTTGGTCATTTTCATTATAAACACACTCACACAAACAAACAAACAAACACACACACACACACACACACACACACACACACACACACACACACACACACACACACACACACACACACACACAACAACAACAACACACACACACACACACACACACACACACACACACAACAACAACACACACACACACACACACACACACACACACACACACACACACACACACACACACACACACACACACATGCACTCATTCGCACACATGAACAAAAACACACACACATACACGTATTCACGCGTATTCACACACAAACACACGCACAGACACATACACAGATTCACACAGGCACACACACATACACAAACATAGACCCTCACACACATAACATAAACACACACACATACACAAGCTTCACGATTACACGCAGTCATGTGCACTACAAGTATACACAAACAGGACCACATTTCCACACTAACATGACTAAGAAATTGTTTCTTATGTGTCTTTTCTGTTACACACAAATCTGTATCAATTTCTTGATAGCTTCTAAAGTTCCAGTTGATCTAATGGACTGAGGAAGTGGGTTCCACTATTTAGCCCACTATATTTCGTACTACGTGAGATGCTGTTTGTGCGACAAATTGGTGAGAAAAAAAATCTCACTGTTTAAACCTCTAATACGTTGCATAATAAATATATCTGTAAAACCTGTTGGTTACACAACAGGTTACACAACAAAGAACATTCGTAAAGTGAATTTCATGCATCATTATGACAACTCGTCTTTCAAATCTCGAAAGAATATTGTCTACTTTCAGAAGTGAAAACAGAATTTCGGTTCAGTAAAGAGGGTCTACTTGGCATGGGCGTAAATCCGGTCCGAGGAGTTGGGGGTGGATGATCGATGAAATTTCCAAATTTTGAAGGACATCCCCAAATGAAGGGCTATTTCTTGAAAAGGGAACACCTGCAAAATGCAAAAATACCACTATCTCTAGTCTTAACACTGGCATATAACTTTTATTGTGATTACATTTTAGACCTTTCTCATAATGTGTTTCTCGATGTTTTGCTGTAAAAAGCATTATTTTTGCAGTTGGGTTTTCATGGCCTGTATTAATGTACAAGCGAGCGAAACGAGCGAGAATTTTTTTAGGACCTGTGAGACTGCACGATGTCCAATAACATCTTATAAAAGAGGAAAATGTTTCTAAAATGTCTCAGATTCAGAGACTGAAAAGACCTTCAAACATAATATATCTAATATTAATGCGAGCGAGCGTAGCAAGCGAGCCTGAGAAAAATTAAAGTAGGTTGCTCTCAGTCGTTTCAAATTCGGGGCACAAATTAAAGAGGAAGGGGGGCATTTTAAGAACCAGTATCACTTAACAAAAGGCAGCGTGGCAATTAAATTAGAACGAATGCTTCTGAAATGTGAAATAAAGGCCATTGTCACAGGTGAGGCTTATCAGAGGTGGAAAACTTGGCAATTGTTTTATCTGACAAGAAAACGATTGGGCTCCTTATGTCCTCATGTGAAAATATCTGAGTTTGTTTTCCACATTTTGTTCACAATACGACTAGGTCTACATTTTGCGTTATTTGTGCACTAAGGGATAGGGATATAATGCCCATTTGCACCGATGAAAAACACGTTAGTAATGGACATGAATGAGAGATATTATCGTAAACATCGCAGATAAGAATATCTTTTGCATTGCAAAATTGTGTGAATGTTAATAATAATTGAATAAACACAATTTTTTTTATTGAAAAGTGTGGGTATATTTGTACAGATCGCCCCCCCGCCCTTCCCGAAAAGTGGTGGGATATATCCCCCAATCCCCCTCCTCCCAATTTAAGACACTTGTTAAATTCGGGCAGATGAGATTGCTGGTCTCTGTTTGTCAGAGTAATACTACTCTCTAAAACCAACGTTTTGAGTCAAATATAAGTTAAAAGTCGGAGGAGCTACACATTTTGAAAATGATTGATTATAACTATACCACCATGCAGTGGAGACTACCTTTAAAACAAGGCCATACGCAAGAATTTTCCAGGGCCGAAATGTTCAAATTATCAAGGGAAAGTGCAAGCGAAGGAACGAAGCGATCGAGCGGGAGCTTTTGAGTTTTTTAGAATTAAAATTGAACAATCTTAAGCATTTTAAAGGCATTTCAGGAGAAATTCTCACTATGTAGAAATTTTCTATGTGATTAATTAACTAAAAAGCATATTTTTTCTTGAAAAGTGGGGGGATGATTGCACAGGCCATCCCCCCTCCTCGAAAAGTGTGTATGTGTGTGTGGGTGGGGGGGGGAGATATACTCCCCCATCCCCCGGGATTTACGCCAGTGCTACTTGGAGTACAGCTCGGAGAACTCTATTTTGCAGTATCTGTAATTTACGCATCTTTGTTGCTCCACAACTCGATATCATTATGGTTACCTCTTATAATGAGTCATTTGACAGCAACCATTCTTACAGTGATTGGATACATTAATTGCTTTTGTTACATTCTGTTGAGAAGCATACATTCACCCATGCAGGGGTGTCAGCATTTTTTTTTCTTTGCGGTTGGGGGGGGGTGGTGGGGCAAAAATATGTGTCACAATTTTCGGAGCGCATCGCGCACAGAATTGCAATACAAAGTTTGGAGCAAAATTTAATATTGTGTACTATTATAGTATTTTATGTTAAGTTTAATTGTTTTGTAGTGCTTTGCACTGCCTTTTAAACATACTATTGCAATACGTTTGATAAAATGCTCATATTGTCCATTTGTCCATATTATTGGGGGAGGCAGAGGCGTCGGTCGGGGGGGGGAGACATATTTCGAACTTTGATAGACAAATATATACCAACTATGTTATTAAGGCTGAAAACATGGACATAATACCGTGGTGCAAATTGGGATCCTCGATTTGTCAGACAAGGTACAATATGCTCACATACCAATAGTGAATTTTGTAGATATGGGGCGAACCTAGAACTGGACCTCTTTATTCACGTCTTTTCCAAGTGTATTGTTTCCCTCTCCATTATGATTGTGTATTGATATATACTATCAATATTATCAATCGGACTTTGTTCACATGCTGCCATGTGTGCACCTGAAATCAAAGTAGGCCTATAGTTTTTTTTCTTCGTGCACAAGGAATACAGTACAATCAAAGCATTATTAATTTTGCAATATTTCATCACACAGAACGACAGGCTGTATACGTGTTTGAGAGAGGTGAAGTGTGAAACGCAACTGCTGTGAAATATTGGCCAATTGTTGAGTTGGAAGGTGAACAATTAGTAACGACGTCATAGGGTAAGTCATATTTCACGGCCTTCATGCCTCTGCTTAGACACCGTAAAATGTCGCGGTAAACCATTAAAACCGTCCATAGAAACTTAATCATCAGTTTGTTACATCGGTTTGTGATGTAAGTTGCATGCAGAGGCCGAGTTTTTAATTCCAGGTGGATTGTATGATGTACAAATTTTGGTTGATATTTAAGGGATAGGCTAACTCTCACGCATCACGGCATTAATAATTGATTATCAATTGTCCTGGAGCTCATATTCTAATGATGATGGGTGTGTGATACTGGAACCCTTTTTTTTTGTAAAAAGGTGTTTTAATTTTCTTTTACAAATCACACATAAGAGTTCTGAAGATACGAAACATCAACTGCCAAAGCATAAGAGCTAGAAAGCAACAATAATTTGCCCAACTGACGCAACAACATAATCCTGAAAACAAAATTTGCACAGAATCTTGGACTTAGAGTACTGATACTATACCAACTCCAATGAAGTCTTTCCAACTGAACAGTACATTATGATTCGCATGGATTGTTCAAATGATCCTCGCGGCAAAGTATGCAGTGCCACAAAGCATCGATTTCCTAGTAACAGAAGAAGAAGAGTTTGAAACTGACCGTGAAATTATATGGTGCCAAATAACAGCATAATACAGATCACATGAAGGAGATGAAGCCAGCCTGGTAGAGCTTGGTACCTAGTCTTTATCCAGACTTGGCAGGAAGCATTTAGAGATATTGGGTTGAGACTTTAAGGCTTCCTGGATGGAATTGGGTGAGCAAACATGTAGAAGCTTGTGGTCACCCCCCCTTTCATCACTCCTTTGAAAAAAAAACTCGTGAATGACTATGGAATTGATCAGTTGATTTACAAACCTACTCGTCAAGCAAATCTGTTGGAGCTGGTCTTAATAATCCAACCCTGAAATGATGCAACCGTAGTGCCATGACTGCCTTTGATATTGAAGATGAAGCTATGCCTCCAAGAAAGCAACAATCACATAGGAAGGTTCTTGTCTATAGCAAAGTTGATTGGGATAGTTTTGAAGAGCATATGCAGAATATCGCATCTGATATTATGTCCAAATCGTCAACTACTGTACATCAGTTTGTGAATTATGGGTACTCGTCAAAACAGGCATTGAAAGTGGAACTGAAAAAATCATACCACAGAAATTGTTGAGATCAAAATGAAATCTATAATTGGTCAAGGGAAATATTTGGTGACTTAAGAAGAAAGACAGACTATACATGAGAAAATCAAACAATATAGAAAACACAGTGAGCTAAACACCATGGCTACACAGGAAGAACTGCGTGCGCTGGAATTTGTCATAGAAACATAAAATATAGGAGCTTACTGGAAACATTTGGAATCGATCAATTAAAAACACTTTTGACACTTCGAATATCTCCTTTAACCCAGTTGGTAGTTAATAGAGATAACACAATTCCCTATGTCTTTAAATACTGCACACATCTCATAATGAGTCATTTGATAACCAATTGCTTTTGTAACATTCTGTTGAGAATACCTTCACCCAGGGGCGTTGATCCATTTTTCGGATGGGGAAAGGGGTACAAGTAAGAAAAATATCACAATTTGTACAAAGACACACCTACCCTTTAAGACATTTCTAAAAGATGATAGTTTTTAAGGTGTCCATACTTTGTGAAATTTTAAAATTATTTTATTTATGCATACCATTAAGCAGGATGTTTTGTTTTGCTTTTGTTTTCATGCATACAGATCATTCACAACCTGGCAGTTTTAAACATTACAGGCTGATCTGAAAATATGTTAGAATAACATCACATTGCTAGGATGGAAGAATCGAAGGGTGGACTTTTATCAGATAGAAAATGCCTAATGGAGCAGGGAAAGACTTTGGTAGCCTTAATGGACAAGGGGAAAATTTCTACCGTTGAGGAGTTACGAGGTTTTCTGGATGAAGCTAAAATCGAAAACATCGTCAATCAAACAGATGAAGAAGGGAGGACACCACTGATGATTGCTTGTCGAGAAGGAAATATAGACATGATCGAGTACTTGCTCCATAACAATTCAAACCCGAACATGGTTTGCATTGGGGATGGCAATACAGCTCTCCATTTTCTTTTTCAAACTCTTACACCTTCATACGAAATTATGTGTTTGCTATTAGATCACGGTGCCACAATACATGATAACTCCAGTATAGATTGAGTCCATTGTCGTATGCTATCCTTTTCTACAATAACGGCAAGTTAGTGGAAGATCTGCTAGAGGACACCCGCTATGAGTCAAGAATCACAGTCACTGAAAGGGTGAAGTACCTGGAGCTTCTTGGGTCAAAAAATTGCTTATGTAACATTGACGAAGAAGACCCATAAAACATATTGAATGCGTATGAACTATTTTATAAGGCAATGGAACTTCGGTTGGAAAATCCAGAACAAATCCTGATAACTCTTTCATCAAATCCACCTGTAGAGGACAAACGATGTACTACCGTCAGAGATTTGGAAGAAATAGCTCACGACAAAGGGGTTTTGAGGAATCAAGCTTTTCTGATTATTGATGAGTTTATACCACAAGAGATGAAATATGAGAAAATGTGGGTGGCACTTCAGTATCACGCAGAATTGCTTTGTGAAAGTGGTTTTGAACCTCCTGGAATCCTTTCTTACGGTCTCGAGCTAGAAAAGAGATTGGAAGCTCCATCAGGAACAACAATTGCTTTATTAGTGACGATGCTTCAATCAAGTTTGAAGTTCGCGAAGTCAAACGGACATGACCTTTTGTCATTTCAACGAATACACGACGTGCTAGAATCAGTGGCAGCTGTTTTTAACAATATAAGTGACAACGAACTAGATTCCAATGTTGGAGCGATTGTGGGTGACCTCTCGTGGATAACACATTGCGTGCCGATTCCCAACCAAGATAGACGGTGTATGTACTATGGTAGAAAAGACAGTCAGAAGGCTGTGGGAAGCTATGGATGACGAACCGAAATACGAAACGGTAAGGTTGCAAAGTGAAACAAAACGTCACAAGGAATCGATTATTGACCGAGTACTTTTCTATTTGCCGTATTTTTGTGGAATGCTTCTAGAGGAGAACAGAGAAGATGCAGTTCAAATTCCGAAATAATTCCTCCCCTTGGACATTCGCTGCCAGTGAGAGTGCAACATTTACTCAGCCGCCTCCTCATGTCTGAGGATGTTTCGTGTGTAGATGGTGATGGCAATACGCTGCTTCACAGCTTGGTGATGAGGGAGGTTCCATACCGATACACTCGTGTTCCATACAAAGAGTTGTTTCAGAAGGTAAAATCTTCCGTTGCCATGGTACTGGTACGATTTGGATGCGATATCCATGAGACCAACAACGTCGGCGAAACGTTCCGGGATGTGGCGAGGCAAAATGCGGGAAGTAATTGTCTACCCATTCTAAGTGAACTTGAACAAAGACTTGTGTCTTGTCAAGATCTGCGAGAACTAGCTTTAAGGGTTATTCGTAAATTGAAGATACCGTATCGAGACCGATTACCTAAACGTCTACGTTCAATTGTCGAGTTATTCTGATTCCTTTACTCAAAAACTAACTTTTGCGTCTAAGCGGCGGCCCGGGCCACTCAACTGTACACACGCGCGACCACAGGATTTCCAAACTAAACAAGTTTTATCCATTGGCAAAATTTACACCCTATTCAAGGATTTTGCATGTTTTCTTGAAAATTTTACCCCCTAAATGCCCACTGTTGTCATGACAGAATGGAAATACGCCCTCTTTTGACTCTGTTAAAATTGGGGCAGTTATGATACCCATAATGCAACGGAAAATCCTGGTGGTGTGGTAAAAAAGAGCATTTTGTTTTCCTCCTGCTATCTGTAGACTATTCCACTCCAACAGTCCATAATTGAGTATGTGCCTGTATCTAAAGACTAGTTCTCATCCTGTCGGTGGTTGAGTTGACCCCAGTGATATAGTGGGCCTTTAAACAAGATGAATTCTCGAAAATTTTAAACCCTGAACAAGTGCAACCAGGAAAACATACCCCCCCCCTTCCCAAATTATTGGCATTTTGACATCCTAAATGCGTCACGCGCGTCAACCGCCTCAATCGGCAAAAAGTTCTCTCTTCACATGTTTGTGGTCGCGCGTGTGTACAGCAATATAGTTGAGTGACCCCCCCCCCCCCTCCGGAGCGGCGGTCATTACTTGGGACGGACGTTGGGGGTTAGTTCACTGACAAGCAAGAAAAAAGGGTGATCTCGCCCGGGTGGATACGGATTTTGAGCTGACAAGCAAATAGAAAAAAAAATCCCTCAGGCCAACAAACACGAGGTGGGGGACAACGACGATAAAAAAAGAGGGGGCGGGGGCAGCCGATTCGCCCCCTCCCCTTCTGGTGAATTACGTTTCACGTTTTCTGTTGTGGCTCTGATGCATTTATCAGGCAGCAAAAAAGGTCGGTGTTAAATTTAACACCCCAAGAGTTTGACCCTACCACTACAATGTTTTAAAATAATCCCTTAAGTGGTAAAATAACATCAGGTATTAAAATAACACCAAGAATTAAATATCACTCTGGAATTCACGCTGTTGTCCCGTATTAATAACGGGTGTGTTAATGTTGTCTGAAAGTGAATCAATACATTTTTGTGAATTTCGAAGTTTTTCCCAACTCATTAGTCCCACGAACGTATTTGGAATAAGTCGCAAAATCTATCGTTTGCAGTTGTGGGATCATGGTGCTCAGGAATTTCTTTTGTTTGTTTGTCCTGATGAAATAGAATGTCATACATCGCCATACATATACACATACTACACACAAACCACATATCCAATTACATACATACACG
>JZLH01S0221390.1:0-11438 GCA_001188425.1 Eucidaris tribuloides
TAAATTATGGTGTCCATACCTATGTTTCTGAGATCAAAGAATGCAAATATGATATAATTATAAACTTTTAAAAATTCTGGCATACATAATTTGCATAAATTTGCATATAAATGGTTCAAAATGGCCGCCATGTAGCCCATTGGAGCCTAAGTTTTAACATAATAATCATGTATAGTACTTTTTTATGTCTAAGATGATTTTTGCAGGTAGAAGAACGGATTGTATAATTAATGACAATTTTCCAGTCGTTATACCGACATATACGCCTAATTTGCATAAACATGCATATGAATTACATGTTCAAAATCGGCCGACGTCTAACCTGTTTATGACCATATCTGGGGACATGAAACCTGTAGAAAGCAAATTCTGGTGTCTATACCCATGTTTGTTAGGTCAATTAAAGGAATACAATAGTGATATCAGTAGTACCTTTTTAGCATTCTAATATACATACTTTGCATAAATTTGCATATAAATTCATGCAAATTGGCCGCCATATGGTCCCTCATATGGCCATATCTCCGTAAAGTATATTACACATGACATGTCCTCTGTCACACCAATTATCCTCGTATCACCTCTAACAATGTCCATGAAATTCCCTATTTAGTCACCCTCCCTCTGCACCATTTCCAAACATATTTTCCCTTATACTCAGCATCTCTCCTGGATATGCCCAAACCACCACACTCTTGATTCCGTCTCTCATTTTATCCCGAAAACTTGCAACGTTTGGTGTCCCTCTCACAAAGTTATTTCTAATTGTTGTTCATTGTTCAACCCTGGGACATTTAACTCTTCTTCCTGTCTGTTGTTAAATCAAGGCAGTAAATCATATAGCTGGTCTATATCCTCCCCTTTGTTATGGAAGATACCCTGTCACCCTCCCCCACGCCATGATTCTCTTCTTCTTACCCCCCTTTGCAGTCCCATTCCGCCCATTGAGCCCAAGTATTTAAAGTCCTCTACATTTTCTACCTCTACACCTTCATGTTTCACCATACCTGCAGCTGCTACCTCATTTACACACACGCACTTTGTTTTGTCCAGCTAACTTTCACTCCACCCCCCCCCGTCTCTGTCTCTCTCCAGAACATACTTCAAGCTCTCTAAGTTTCCCCAACCTGCTCCTTGCTCTTATAACATATTACAATGTCATTTGTGAACATCTGGTCGGCGGAGACTCCATTCTCACCACATTTTGTCAGCCTGTCCATCACCATTGCAAACAAGCAAGGACTATTTAACGCTGAACCTTGGTGCAATCCAACTCTCATTTTGAACCTTTCATGAACACCTACTGCACACGTCGTGACTGTCTCACATGCTTCATACATATCATGCACTATCACCAAACACTACCCCGACTCTCTCCAACAATACCATAATTCCTCTCTTAGCACCCTATCATGCTTTTTTTCGAGATCCACAAGCTGCACACATTGCAGCTCTTTTTGCCCCTCTCTCTATTTCTCCATGAGCATCCTCAATGCAAATATTGCATCCGCAGTGCTTCTACCTGGCATGAAACCCCCTCACAAATTTGTCAATTCTTTGTCACCCTATCTTCCACAACTCTTTCCAAAAGTATGATTCTTCACCATTATTTCTCTATAATAACTCTGCACATCATTCTTATCTTTCAGAGTGGCAACAATATGCATTTCTGCCGGTCTTCTCGAATCCTTTCACTCTGCAAGATCCCATTAAACAGCTTCACGAACCTCGCTCCCATGTAACCCAAACACTTCCATGCCTCGATATTGTCTGGACAAACTGACGATCCATTTTTCATTCTGCTCATTGCCGATCTCACTTCTTTATTACTGATTTAGGTCGTACTTCCTCATTAAATTTGTTTGTAGCATCTATCCTCTCCCTCCCCCTCTCCCATTTCTTCCTTTGCACTTTCTTAAAATATTCTGTGGAAAACACTCTTAATCAGTCAAAACATTTCGTTTTCATCCTCTATTAACCCACCTACAACGTGTCTTTCCCATCCCTCTCTCACTGTTTAGCTAACCAATACATATTATTTCCCCTCCTTTGTGTCAAATTTATCATAATAAATCATTATATGCCCCACCCTTGGCTTTTGCCACTGCTTTCTTCAACTCATGATATGTCCTTGTTTACTTTCATCATCTCCCTGCTTATCCCGCTTCTTCTTTGCCCTTCTCCTATACGGTCTCCATTACGTCCTCATTCCATCATGTCTCTTTGTAGCCCTCCTTCTTCCAGATGATACCTTGAAAAACTTTTCTACCTTATCTCTTTACAACTTCAGCTACATCCACCTATTCTTCCAAATCCATTCTCTTCCATTTCCTTACAAACCTTCTCTCGGAACTGTTTTCTCCTAGTTTTTACCACTTCCTTTCAACCATTAATGTCCGTAACTATTTCTCTCCCAATTCCAAGCTCACTTTAAATATCACCATTCAATGTTGTCTTGCTACACACTATGTTGCAATCATTTTGCAACTGAGAATCTCTCTCAAGTCACGTCTTATATGTCCACTTGTGTTCATATACCTCCCATCTTACTCTGTGATCTACAATCTTTCTAAAGAAGGTATTTGTCACTGCCATCGTTATTTTTTTCGCAAAGTCCACTGCCATGTGCCCTTCTTTATTTCTCTCTTTCGAAACATAACTTTTCAATATATCTTCATTCCCTCTTTTCCCGTCACGAAATTTCCCTTTCAAATCTGCTCCTATCACTACCCTCTCTCTTTTCCTGATGTACCCTCCCTCCCTTTTTATCCTTCTCACTAGAGGAACTATCCTTTTCCACATTGCCGCATCCATTTGTAATGCGTAAGAGCCTAGAACATTTACAACTGTTCCCTAAATCATATCCATACCCATTTCTATCTGACTTTTTATCACTTCTAGTACATTACTAACATAAAACTCTTGAAAAATTATGCCCATACCATTTCTTTTTGCCATAAAAAGCACAGGAGTTCTACAGCTTGAATTTATAACGAAAACATAAGCTTAAAGCGCCAAGTACAGTTTGGTCGATCGAACAAATTTCTGGGGAATCTGTCACAAAGTTTTCTATTGTCGCCCAAGACATCAGAAAACAGCATCATACCTACTAAAAATTATTATAATGAGAAATTATGATGTTTAAGAAGAGCATCTAGCGGTACCTGTATGAAAATTACCCATGGGAAATCTCGGGGTCCCCTCTCCCAACCGAGATTTCACATTTTGAGTGATTTTTCAAAATGGGAAATTTTCACTGCGAGCAATTTTAAGGGTATTAGTAGATAAAAGTTGTCTCTTAAAAACATAATTGCAAAGAATCTCATGTTTTACTATTTACCAAAACTAAACTCGGGCTTTAAGTGTGATGCATGGTAGTCATTTCAATACGTTTATGTACAAATTCTTGAAAGGTTCCAGTGTCTTATGTTCCTGAAAGCTGTATAGCAGTAATTCTTACAAGGAAAATATTACAGAAACCACGATTACCATCTAAGATTAATTATACGGAGGTATGGGCATGTGGCAAACCATATGGCAGCTATTTTGCATGGATTTATATGCAAATTTATGCAAATTATGTATATTAGAATCTTGAAAAGTTACTACCGATATCACAATTGTATTCCTTGACCTAACAAACATGGGTATAGGCACCAAAATTGACTTTCTACACGTTTTATGTCCCAAGATATGGTCATGAATAAATTAGATGTCAGCCATTTTGAATGTGTAATTTATATGCATGTTTATGCAAATCAGGTGTACATGTAGAAACAACGACTGGGAAATTATTGATTATCATGCAATCCGTTCTTCCACCGCAAAAATATCTTCTTAGACATAATAATGTACTTGTAAATGTTTATCATGTTAAACATAAGTTCAATTGGTTACATGGCGGCCATTTTCAATTCACTAATATGCAAATTTATGCAAATTACGCATGTCAGAATGTTTGAAAGTTTATGATCATATCATATTTCCATTTCATGACCTTAGAAACATGGACATAGACACCAAAAATTCCTTTTTGTGGTTCCCATGTGCCAAGATATGGACAAAAATGCCACATGGTGGTCATTTTGAATTTATGCAAATTAGATGTCTTTCCCCTATTAGGAAATTTTGGGACTTTTAGTATGGTGTTCAGGGGACCTCAAAGAAATGCATTGTGGTGAAAAAAATTCTGTTGCAATTAGTTTGAAGTGAAAAGCTAAAATGACTGGACTATAAGTCAAATGTTTTTGTCAACCACCATGAATGTTTATGTAGGCAGTTGTGCAAAGAGAACACAGGTAGTGAAGGAATAGGAGGGAAATTGTTGCTGGTCTTGTTGTTGTTGTTTTTATTGTTTGCATTGTCTGCAGTGTTTGCACTGTTTGTGTTGAGAGAAACTCCTAACTCCAGTTTTGGGTTACTCGCCAATCGAGTTGTACAGAAGGGATGTCAGGGATCCCATGGATATTTTGTGGGAGTTATGGATGAATGATGTGATAGCGTTAGAACTTCAAACTAAGTATCAGGACGTTTTAGACTTACGTAAGAGGTTAGATAGGACTTGGAAGCCCAGGAGATCCTAGGGAAAAGTGCCAAAAAGTACAAAAAGTACTATGATCGCAGTGCACAATCGAGAAATTGAATGAAGGCGATCAGGTGCTTGTGCTCCTACCCACCGAGCACAGTAAACTTCTACTACAATGGAAGGGTCCCTACAAAGTAGTTGGGGTGAAGTACGAAAATGACTACCAGATTGCCATGGATGGTACAGTAAAAACGTTCCAATGAACTTGTTAAAGAAGTACCATGCTAGAGAGGAAGTCGAAGTACCAGTGGCAGGTGTATTCGATGTAGTAGGTGCCGTTAAAATTCAAAAGATGATGTGAATCAAATGGCAAATGTAGAAGTTGAGACTGAAAAAGAGACTACGGACTATGTCGAATCAATGCCCTCCGCATTTCAAAAGGAATTTGTTGAACATGTCGAGGTTAATCCAGGGTTAGATGAGACTAAGCGAAATGAAGTTTTGAATCGTTGTGTAAATATCAGGATGTTCTCACTGACGTGCCTAAAAGACGTCGGCCAGTACATGTACAATACGTTTGACAAAAAATGAACCCATTCGTTCACGACCATATTCAGTCCCATGTGCTATGCAAAGCGAAATAGCGAAAGAAGTTGACAATATGTTGAAATTAGGAATAATTGAACCGTCCGATTCGCCATACGGACATCCGATAGTCATGGTTAAGAAACCTGAAGGATCGAATCGATTCTGTATCGATTTCAGATGACTAAATCAGGTCACGGTGTTTGACCCAGAACCAATGCCAAATCCCCGCGATTTGTTCGCCTCAGTCACGAAAAGTCGATATTTTTCGAAATTAGATTTATCCAAAGGATATTGGCAAGTCCCACTAGAAGAGAGTGACAAACAGAAAACGGCATTTCTGACTCCAAATGGACAATGTCAGTTCAAGTATATGCCGTTTGGATTGGTAACCGCGGGAAAAGTCCTACTAGGCATCCCGAACGTAGTGAATTTCATTGACGATATTCTAGTGCACTCTCCAGACTGGAATACTCACGTGCAAACTTTGGAGAAAGTGTTGCATAGGCTTAGAGAGGTCAATTTGGCCGCACGACCTTCAAAGTGTGCTGTAGGTTTCGGATCCATAGGTTTTTCAGGCCACGAGGTTGGACACGGTTCTCTACGAACCAATGCTAATCTCACCGAAAAAAAGTCAAGGAAGCGGCTGCGCCCAAGACTAAGAAGCAGGTCGGGTCGTTTTTAGGCTTAACTGGATACTACCGGGATTTTATTCCCAATTATGCAGATATAGCTAGGCCGCTAACCGAGCTGACAAGGAAGGGTAGCCCCGACAAATTCAAGTGGGGGATGAAGAAGAACGGGCGTTCGTTTGATTGAGGCAATGCTTAGCAAGTCCCCCAGTTCTGCATCTACCTGATTTTGAGAGGATGCTTCGAGTGGATGCTTCGGATACGGCACTTGGTGCTGTGTTAATGCAAAACTTTGACGGGGAAGAATTTCCTGTCGCGTATGCTAGTAAGATCTTGCTGCCGCGCGAGAGGAATTACGCAACTATAGAGAAAGAATGTCTTGCCATCGTGAGGGGTATCCAAAAGTTTGAGTTCTACCTATACGGCCGCCCATTCGAGATCCACACGGATCATAAACCGCTCGTGTACATAAATGCAAATAAGACCATGTAGGAAAATATGTGATACGGTTGGTTTAAATAAACGAATGATAGATTGTGAATGAGTAAATAAATGAATGAATGTAGATTGTAAATGATTTGTGTGTCAAACATTTCCTTATTTTTTTTTACTGAATACGTTGACAGTCAGTTTACACAATGACCAGAACAGAACATTTCCCTTTTCTGTATTTTAATATGAAAATATAAATATTTGCAAGTGGAAATGACTTGGCGATATTGCACAAGAAAGACGTAGATTACAATAACGTGACTTAGTAATCAGCGTAATTTAGCAGAGGAATATTATCGTACTAAAATGCATAACCAAAGACTAAGCACAAGAATAAATTGAAATGTAGCTACATGACAAGATACATGGAAATATGCTTACGTGAAAAACGAAGCAAGAGATAAAAATGTGAGTTGAATGTCCAACGAGTCCAAGAGTCTTTAACTGAGACGCGAATAATAAAGTCCGCTATCGCGTCGCCATGAAAGACCTGCTGCAGACGGGACCGATCGGGTGCGTATAAATGGTGAGAAAAGTGCTCTCGAGTTGTGTCCTTGGTGAACTAGGCTCGTGGTCGAAGCGCTAGATGGCGGACGTGCTGAACTCGGAGACTTGTAGATGCGACGCTCCGCTGTGTTGGAGCTAAAGAGCCGTGCGGAGGTAAAGTTGTTGGTGACATGCTGGCTATCGACGGTTGCTTACCAGGACAGTGGGTCGCCCGGATATGAGATATGATGTCGATAGGTAACAATGTTCGAGGCAGTGAATCGCCGAACAGGCGAGCGTTAGAAAACAGCGGCAGCCGTGAATCGTGCCGGGAGCTGTTGCGCAGAGAATCGGCTATCTGCGCTGCAGAAGATAAGCTAGGGCTTCGAAGTAACAACGCCGAAATCTTCGTGACGAGAAGAGGACAACTGCCGGGTTGAAACATCTCAGCTAGCTAATGCAGTGCAAGAAGACAGCGATAAAGTTGACTCAAGCAAGATCGTGTATGCGAGTGACGAGAATGATGAAAACATCGTGGATATAAAATTCGAGGGGGAAATGGAAATTTTCCACAGAGAGGTCCACGCGACAATAACAATGATGATTGGTTAGCGAAGATAAATCATGCGTTAAAAATTACCGTGATTGGCTTAAGAATAATCACGTGATTGCTAAATTTATACAAGACATGCAGAATTATTGCAACATCACAAACCGGTTGAAACCGGTTAGAGCTGTAGCAGTTCAACAAACTTTGAAGGAGTGACCAAGTCACTACACCATAAACAAACGAATCATGAGATGGTCTATGGTTCTCCAAGAGTACCGTTTCAGGCTAGTAGCTATCAACGGGAAAGATAACGTTGGAGCGGATTTTATGAGTCGCATGGATTAGAACAAGGGCCGAATATATTTGTATTTTATGACTAGTATGCCAAATCGATGTTTGATTTATATTTTTTTTATATAGGGCCGACAAGCAGAAATGTATGCCATGTCGGACATAAATATTTTGATTTTGGCTTGTAACCACACGATGTCATACAATACACTCTTATTATGTAAATATGCATGTAGCATATACATAGATGTGTTCGATGAGCCTATGATAGGATTAATGATAGTAAATCAACCTGCAATGTTAATTATTACTGTTATTATAGTTTTTTGTTCAGATAATTGACAGAATATGAAATAACCGACATTTCTAGGTTATATTTTATCCAGCCGAGGCAAAAGGCAGGTTTCATGAAAGTAAGAAACCCATGTTGTAAACAAGTAAAAAAAAAAAAAAAAACAATATCCGAGTGATTATATTATATATTGTATAACCTTATATTTCTCTTCTCGATTGCTAGATAGGCAATTCAATAAGGAAATTTTGACAGCGCTTGAACACAGATCGCTGTAAAATAAAGTTGTGTGTTTATTCGTCGGTTATGGGCAATTCCGCGAAGAAAATGTTACCCGAGCTCAAAATCATGAAATCTGTAATAATTCCAAACATATATGTGCTACAGTGATAAATTTAGTATCATACAATAGAACTCATCGAACTCTTTAATTTGAGTGGTATTTGAATACATTTGAAGTATATTTAGACATACTTTTCTTAAAAAAACCCATTTTCTTGCAAAATTTTCTTATCTTTTTTTGAAAAATGCTCAATCTTTGAGTCTCATTATTTCACATTCAACAGCACTTCAGAATTAACTTATAGTAGTTTATAGTTAAGAGAGGACCAAAAATGACTACTATTTACTTTACATTAGTTATCAAATACTTTTAAGTATAAATATAAGGACCTATAAAAGTGGTCCGAGGTGTAATGTCCGTAACGTTAAAAATGTAATGTCCGTAACGCAACATTTATGGTCCTGTATGGGATATACTGAATCTGTTGTATCTAATTATCATCCTACAACTTAAACAGGTCCTCAGCACCCATGTCTAAAGAACATTGGCTTCAATTCATGCTTAAGCTCACAAAATTTGTGAGAAATGCGTTGGTAGGCGAAAAGTCATGTCCAAAAAATGTAATGTCCGTAACGGCAAGCATTATGTGTGATAACTACCAAACGATTAATAGAAAATAATTCAAATTTAAACTGTTAACACTTCAGGGTGACCTATGTGAGATTACCACAAATAGGTTCAGATTGATAATGATGGTTTCTAGAAATAAGCCCCCAAAGTTGCAAAAAATGTCTGAATGTAATGTCCGTAACGCTGGAACTGCCCTTATACTTCAAGCAAATCAATCTGTCGAAATATTAGCACCGTATACTTTAAGTAAGGCGAGAACTGTGAGTATGTTTCTCAATATGTTGTCGACTAATGAACTCGCCAAAATTTGCGCAGAGTTAAGTGAATATTTCATAGTTTGTTTTGCTAGGTGTAGCCACTGTCGTGCTTATTGGAGTTATGATCTTACACCATCAATATCTGTGGAAGAAAGTTCAGAAGGAATAATAAATCGTTCTTGATATCAAATATGTCATTACCTTTTATATTCATGGCGGCAGTTTTATTTTGATCACATTCTAATATCTGAATATTTAACGATATCCTGTAGAGGAGGATTAACTAATAAATATTCCTAGAAAGGGGGATAATTGTCACGTGAGAATTAGATAGAGTATGTTTTAATATCCCATGTGGGTAATTGTTTTAAAATGTATACTGTAACTCTCTTGGACACGGTGGAAAATTGTTTCCGAGGAAAGTTTATTTTAAATATTTCTAGCCCTTAGTAAACCGACCCACACGTACTGGTCGTTAGTCAAGGACCTCTAATAAATTATTCATACGAAGAGGGAAGAATAGAGTGGTCCGGAGCTATGTAGGAATTTAAGTAAACAAGTTTTGTGAGGGTGGCGGTGAAGGCATCTCTGGTAGCGGATGGGTATTTTGAATGTCCAAATAAAACTGAAACGCAGGCTGAAAATCGGGGAGACTTATTTTTCACTGCCGTGGAGAGAAGGCTTGCTCACCGGTGACGCTTTCGACCAAGATCGACTATTAGCCGCCTTTTCGTTTTTGAACTTTTCTTTGCGTTAAACCCCGGGATTAGTTCGTCCTTGTCGTCACTTCTTTTCGTTATTCGCACCCGCACAACGAGGGAGGGACTTCGCCACCACCACGGAGGCCACTTTCACCGCCACAGCCACCGTTCACTCACCGGTTATTCAAGTAGGTTATTAGTTATGTTAAACTTTATACTTAGGGACACAGAAGAATCTTGACAAATCTTCCTATAGGGAGTCATATATCTTTCATATACCAAGGGAATAATCTGGAAATAAAGAATATTATTATAAAAGCACGTGCTTCAATGGTATCCTGCTACATCTCACCCATATTATTTTTTTCACCTGCCATTAATCTCGCATGAGTATTATTTAATTCCTGATGAAATTTACTAGGTGGGCACATTCTCCCATTCTTTGATTTTTGTTTCTTTTCCCAGTGCCAAAAATGATGTATTAAATAACTTGATCATCTTAACAAACACTAAGCCCATGAAATAAAATGAAGAAAGAAAGCATACAGAATTTGGCGCCAAAACGTGAACGTCGCGTGTGATATACAATTTCGGATAATGCAGATCACTACCACAGGTAACGATGCCCCCAGTTGTTGTTATTGTTGTTGTCGTCGTCGTTCTTCTCCTTCTTCTTCTCCTTCTTCTTCTTCTTCTTCTTCTTCTTCTTCTTCTTCTTCTTCTTCTTCTTCTTCTTTTCTTCTTCTTCGTCTTCTTCTTCGTCTTCTTCGCCTTCTTCTTCTTAAGGTTTCGTTTTGTTTTACTCCTCTTTTCATTACAACCCGGTGAAGGTTTTGACTGAGCAATTTTTTCTCCCGAGCTTTGAGATTTGTGTACAGTCTCTTGTTCTTTGAAATTTTCATGATCGCTTGAAACAATTTTTTGAAAATAATCTTTATCTACGAAAAGAATAGTATCTTAGAGTAGATTGCAATCAATTCTCACTTCCGCCTGATAATACAGCATTACATCATCTTTACAGTCAGAATGCAGCACTGGAGATAATGAGTGATTTCAAGTTTTGGATTAGTGTTATTGTTAGTGTTATGTTAACACTAACACGAGCGTTAATCCGAAACTTGAAATCGATCCGTGTTAGCGGGTTGACCCCAAAATTATGACGCACTTTCGGAAGTTGGTGTTATCGATGGTGTTGATAATCGTCTGCTGAACTGAACTCGATGGCTGGTGTTAGCGATTTACATGCGTTTGTCCCATTCACTAGCACTAGCCCCTAGGGATTAGAGAAATTACCATTTCAATTTCGTTGTTATTGTTAGTGTTATCGTTGCCACGGAGTTGTAGGTCATTTACCTTTCGTTCAGTTTATTAGTAGTATAATAGAATCGCAATTTATTAGTACATGTATTTCATTTCTATAATTGATCGTTGACTAATTGTGAAGATGTTTTTATTGCCACGTAGGGCTCCCAATCATGTTCGTTCACCGTGTGTTACATCGGAGCCAAAGCGCAATTATTTGAGATTAAATGAAGACAATTTGGAGGAACTTCGGGGGGAGTTTAATCACTGGAGAGGGGCAAGGGAAACCGGAATGATCAAGTCGGAACAGATGATCGAAACATATTTAGATTATATAGCGGGGGGAGGATATTACCGTCAGGTTGGCAGAACGGGGGGTATTGCCCCGTCAACGGCATTTAAGCACACTCGC
>JZLH01S0221403.1:0-12665 GCA_001188425.1 Eucidaris tribuloides
TACAAAAAAAAAATGATTTCATACATACATACATGTACATACAAAGCAAACTCCAGTTTGTAATTCATGTGTGTTCACAATATTATGATTTATATAAAATATAAAGGAATTAACATGACAATTAATATGGAATATTGCAATGAATATCACTCTTATGTATCCATTGAGTTCGTTGACATTGTGAACATGACTTTAAACGCATTTCTTGTTTTAATCCGGTGGCTACATGCAAAGTAAATGTAAAAATATAATTTTCCTTTAAGATTGAAACTAATGTGCATATTATGCTAATTAAACTACAATTGTTTACTTATTAATGTGTCTATCGTGTTCTTTGATGTTAAAAAGATGTGTTTTGACAAAAAAATCTTTTAATGCTGCAAACTTTGGTAAAAATATTAATTTTCTTGTCCTGTGAAAGCTAATTTGCATATTATGCAAATTAGACCACTTTCCCATGCTTGGATTTGGGGGGATTTTTAGTATGGTGATCAGGAGACCTTACTGATAGTCATGGCAGTTGAAACAATTCTTTTGCAATTAGTGGTGGGTTACCCCCTTATATACGCTACATTGACTGGACTATAAATCAAAAAATTAGCGGGTATGCCAGTTGCAAAAGTGTGGGCGGAATTCAGGAGACCCAAAAATCCGAAATGGTCGCCGGCGGCCATTTTGAACAATACATTATTGGTTGTTTGGTCTACAGCGCTGCTCAGAATATTGATTCTGGGGTTTTCGAGGTCAAGAAATCTAAATCCGAGGTCAATTTGATGATTTGACTTAGTCTTGCCCGTCACATCCATGATGGCTGCCAATTTGGGGGTCACGAAGGTCAAATGTTCAATGTCATAGCATAGGTTTAATATTAGGCTTTAATAAAAGCTCTGATTACACTGAAATTAGTGATGGGCAATTAGAATATTTGAAATGTATCCTTAGTATTCAGAGGAAACATTTTGTCGCACACATATTTACACCAAATCCAAAATGGCCACCGGCAGCCATTTTGAAAATTACATTTTCGTTAGTTTTTCCAACAGGTAGCTCAAAGTTAGGGTTTGGGGGTTTTAGTGGTCAAAGAGTTCAGATTCAATGTCAATTTGGTGATTTGAAATAGTTTTGGCCCTCAAATCCTAAAAAGTTGGCGATTTGGAGGTCATAAAGGTCAACTCTCAAACTCCACACTCTAAAGAAAGCCATGATAACACTAAATTAAAGGCTTTATATTTTATTTCCCAATTTATCCATTTTGGTAACAGCATGCATCATTGAACTGAGTCAGTGTATAAATAGTGGATATAAGTGATAGGGTTTGTGGAAATAACCTAATGAACACGCTTAAAATAGCTGGGCACAAAATACCTACTCATAACGAACTACTACATGTAAGGTTACAAGAGTGTACATTAGTGTTTTTGCCCGAAGTGTGTTCGTTAAGATACACTGCCCAATGATTAACTAACCCTCTTTTCCCAACATTTTACCAACTTCTATTTACCCAACCTTTAACCAATTCATTTTTAACATTTTGACTAAAAAGCCCAATAAATTATGCCCAAAAGGACAATCTGAGCAGCTCAACCAACAGGCTCTTAGGTCAGTCGCATTGGAATATTCGTGTGCAAGTTTTAGTCTGATACATTGGACTAGATAATCATGAATCTGGCTGATCTGTATCTGCCCTGCTCTGCCCAACCATTGAGTAAATGTAATGGTGCTCATATATTGCATAATCATTGCCTGACTATTTGACTTACCTGCTAGTATGTTTATCATATATAGTGTTCTAATAAAATCACCAGAAATGTCATGGTTATAAACTGGTGCAATTTCTTAATTTTACTGGGGAAAGGGGGCTTCCTATGTATAAAATGGATGTTTTAGATCTGTAATTCATTCTTTAATCGTCTGAAGAAACAAAATTATAACTACATGAGAAACTAAGAAAATACAGTTATCGATGTAAAAAGTACAGAAATAGCAATTCTTTGGTTTGATTATGATCGCTATAAAACATGTATTGATCGATGCAGTTTATTTGGGATTTACCCAATGATATGGGTAAATATAATTTCGCGTATATAAGTTTTCCCTAATATTGGGTAAAGTACTATATCTCAAACAATATTTGGTAAATTATTGACCAAGCGTGTAACGTTTGCTCAAGATTACCCAACTGTATGAATAAAGTTTGCCCATAACGGTTGATTAGAATATGACCAACAGTTGGGTAAGTTTGAGTCACACGAATTGGTCAATGTTGCCCAACTAAATTTACCCAACTTTTTAACCCGTTGGCTACGGAAACTGGATGTGTCCTTTGTCAACTCTATGGGATTTTCAGAATCTCGGTGGCAGCGGGTTAAGAGTGAACGAATTAATTGGTATGCATAGTTTTCCAATACAAGACACCGCTGAATAAGAGATTATAGTCGGGCTAATAAAAAGTTCAAATTAGGCTAGTTCTCAACCAATCTTACAAACAAGTAGTATTATTCATGCACAGAATGAATGCACACATGCACTGTGTGTGGTTGCTCAAGTGCAATGTTAATACACTTCAATAAATGTTGAAAATTTTATGACGATAATGTCCTAAAAGACTGAAAGACATTTGAAATGCCAGGTGTGGTATAACTTTAGACACTGCATGCCCACTCGTGGATATGTATTTGGGTGAAGTCAAGTTATTTGACGATGCATATCCATTGAGCTTATGCTATGGTGTGAAGTCCGTCGTCCATCGTCTGGCGTTCGTCATCTAGCATCCGTCGTGGCGTCGTCTGTCCACTATTTCAAAATGCTTCTTAATTCTTTGTAATTTCTTGTCCGATTTCAACATCGGCGTAAATCCGGTCCGAGGAGTGGGGGGGGGGGGGGGTGATGACCGATGAAATTTCCAAATTTTGGGGACACCCAAAAATCAAGGGATATTTCTTGAAAAGGGAACACCTACCTATAACGTGCAAAAATATCACTATCTCTATAAATGGGCATGTAGCTTTTATTGTGATTACATTTTAGACCTTTCACGTAATGTGTTTCTCGGTCTTTTGCTGTAATATAAAAACAGTAAATACAATAGCATTGCCTTTTGCAGTTGGATTTTTCATGGCCTATATCAATGATCGAGCGAGCGAAGCGAGCGAGAAAATTTTAAGGACCTGTGAGAAGGCATAACATCTTATAAAAAAGGGAAAATGTTTCTGAATTGTCTCAAATTCAGAGACTGAAAAGACCTCCAAACATATATATATGTCAAATATTAATGCGAGTGGGTGTAGCGAGCGAGATTGAGAAAAATTAAAGTAAGTTGCTCTAACTCGTTTCAAATTTGGGTCACCAATTTAAGACGAAAAGGGGGCATTTTAAGGACCGGTATCACTTAATAAAAGGCGGTAGCTACAGGTAAATTAGAACTGGTGCCTAATGTGAGAAAAAGCCATCGTCACATCGTCACAGGGGAGGCATATCAGAGGTGGAAAAATTGACGATTTATTTATTTGAAAGGAAAACGATTGGGCTTCTTATGTCCTCGCGTGAAAATATCTGAGTTACTTTGTTTTCTACTTTTTGTTGATAATAAGATGTTTCCTTAGGCCTACATTTTGCGTTAACTGCACTAAATAGGGATATGAATATAATGCCCATTTGGACCAATAGAAAACACGTAAGACAAGTAATGAACATGAATGAGAGATATTAAACTGGAAATTATCGTTAGCCTTTAAAAAAATATAAATGTTAGTAATAATTGAATAAACACAAAAAAAATACTTATAGTGAAGGTATATTTGTACAGATCAACCCCCCCCCCCCATTTCCCGATAAGTGGTGGGATATATCCCCCAATCCCCCTCCTCCCAATTTACGACAGTGTTCGGGCATTTGAGATTGTCTATGTCTGCCAAAATACTACTACACTCTGACGTCTTGAAAACAATCACTAAAAGGTGCTTCTTTCCCTCCATTTGTTCACTAATTTTGTTGTTGTTGTGTGTATGGGTGTGTGTTTCATCAGGTACAGGTATAGAGCTCCATAAAGTGCATTAAACTGCTGCACGAAATGTTTAGATTTTGTCTCTGATATTACTTACGCTAATTTATGGGACATTTATCGGCAATCACAAAATGCTTTTTCTCCCTCATTTGTCGAACGATTTAGATTTTTTTCATCTGGTAGAGGTACATGAGGTACACAGACTTTCTTTGTGGAATATTAAAATTCTGTCCTGAAAATAAGTTATTCTAATTTATGCAAAATTTATTTGAAAATCACTAAAAGTGCTTTTTCCAGCAATTTTCGATTTCCAAATACACTTGTTATTTATTCATTACAGTTACCTTGGTGAAAATTTAAAAAAATGCTTGAATTTCTTTACCAGAGGCCAGATGAGCACCACACCACTGATGTGCTTGTTATTTCTGTAGAACTATATTTACCATGAATTTATGTTTAACGATAAGCAGAATGATACCATCCATTTAGGTATGTTGATTCTCATTCACTTTCATCACTGAAGTGTATAAACATACACCAATACGAATACATTCTGCCTAATCGGCCAAAATATCTGGTTCAGTGCGTTAATTCATACAACATAGTATGATTAGTTGAAAACTCATTTGAGAGTTTGAATTGAGTAATATCTGTTTCTGGAAAATTATTCATACCCAGTATTTGTTCATTGGGTCATTTCCACTAACCCCATCATGATCCACTATTTACACACTGACTCAGTAACATGATGCATGCTGTTACCACGACGGATACATTGGGAAATAAAATATAAAACCTTTAATTTAGTGTTATCATGGCTTTCATTAGAGTGTGGAGTTTGAGACTTGACCTTTATGACCTCCAAATCGCCAACTTTTTAGGATTTGAGAGCCAAAACTATTTCAAATCATCAAATCGACATTGAATCTGAACTCTTTGACCACTAAAACCCCCAAACCCTAACTTTGAGCTACCTGTTGGAAAAACTAACGAAAATGTAATTTTCAAAATGGCTGCCAGTGGCCATTTTGGATTTGGGGTAAATATATGTGCGACAAAATGTTTCCTCTGAATACTAAGGATACATTTCAAATATTCTAATTGCCCATCGCTAATTTCAGTGTAATCAGAGCTTGTATTATAGCCCAATATTAAACCTATACCATGACATTGAACATTTGACCTTCGTGACCCCCAAATTGGCAGCCATCATGGATTTGACGGGCAAGACTAAGTCAAATCATCAAGTTGACCTCGGATTTAGATTTCTTGACCTAGAAAACCCCAGAATCAATATTCTGAGCAGCGCTGTAGGCCAAACAACCAATAATGTATTGTTCAAAATGGCCGCCGGCGGCCATTTTGGATTTTTGGGTCTCCTGAATTCCGCCCACACTTTTGCAACTGGCATACCCGCTAAATTTTTGATTTAGACCTCTAAGAAGACAAATCCACCGAGAAACGGACCTTCGCGCTCAACGGTCACGGAAGTTCTCCAGATGACCAAACTACACACAGAAATCACACCGCGCGCGAAAGAACTCTCCATAGCTCACTATACATACTGAAGTTAGCGCACAATATTTCACGATCAGTTTGAAAATTGTTTATTTCAACGGAATTAGTATTGGTGTTCATAAGGTGGATATTGGCCCCTGCTTTTACAAGTTTAATCCTTCATTTTGAAAATGTAGTATTTGAATCACCCAAAAATACGTCATGAACGTCCGAATGTACGAAATTTAGCTGTTTGGAAGAGATAAACCCATAATTAAACTTAACTCTGAGTTGATTTCACTTTTGGCCAAGTTAGTGGATAAAGAAAGTTAAACTTATGGTCTAACTTGAGGATAAACGATAAACCTATGTTTAGACGGGGTGTTAAACCTGTTAAACCGGTTAAACCTGCTGCGAGAGTACGGGCCAATGTTAAATATGTAATTTATTACACATCCCTGTCTTTAAATGAGATTAGGATTAATGATTGATGCAATCAGATTAGAAGGCAAGAATGAAGAAAACTGAATCAGTTTGTTGATGCAATCAGATTAGAAGGCAAGAATAAAGAAAACTTAATCTGTTTTCTTCTTTCTAGGTGCAGATGATAATGGAAGATAAATTTGATAGAGGTGACGACCATGTTTTTGTTAGTAAGAAAACGGAATTTTATTTCCTTACATTAAAAAGGATGGGAAGTTTCTACTTAAGAATGATGAATCCTAACATCTCTAGTGAAGTGAATAAAATGCAATAGATACTGTTCCAGTGCGTTTAGTTTTCATAGAAATAAGTTGTAGACCGGCGGCACGCGGCAGGGATAAGTGGCGGGTGTACTTTTGCTTTAGAGCTGAAGAATGACATATGTCCTGAAAAGTACATGTCATGGCTTACAATATAAGCTCTCTTCCGATAACTCACCATATATAATTAAATATATATTCGGTTACCATATGCCAACTGTGTCAACAAGGTTTGGTTACATCCATTTATTTTAATATATCTTCAATCAATGGTATACTTTACTGCATAAATGGCGGTTAGTATCTATATCTGACCTTAAACTGTCTTTTTATAAGGTCTCAAAGTCAAGGTCAGTGTCAAAGGTCAAAAGTCAAACAAAAAATAGTCGATGTTCCATTTTTTGGAATAAATAGCTATTTAAACATGTTGAAGTAAAAAGTTTGAATTTCATTACCAAAGGTATCTTAGGTATCATGTGTTTTCCGTTGTCCATCCATCCGTTCGTCTGTCCATCCGTCCGCCCGTCGTCTGTCTGTTCGTTTGTCTGTCCCGATTCTTGTTACCACGATGACGTAAAAAAACAGTAATGAAATCGGGTATGAACGATAATGCAACGATGAACTGAAAATGGCTCAGAGAATGTGTGTGTGTGTGGGTGCGTGCGTGCGCGCGCGCGCGCGCGTGTGTGTGTGTGACATCGTTACAGCCTCTTATTCGTACAACATGCAGACATGTAAAAATACATTTTGCTGAAAAATATCGGATTTCAATTTTTTCAGACTTAATGGATTTTACAATTTCAAAATTGAGGAAGGATAGAATTTTTAAATTGCGCTCACTGAAGCGTAAAATGTGCGAAAAGTACCAGGGGTAGGTCAAAAGATAGACGATTAACATAAATATCGTTTAATCATTCACCAAAAACAGAATTTTTGAAAATCACGCATCACTAATCCCCCAAAATGATCCTTATGAGTTTTGAAAAGTGATATTTTGCCTTGATTTGATTTGATTTGTTTTATTTCGTATTTCAACAGAATACATGAGTATACATTATAAAATATAATCAGAAATGATATAAAGTAATACATAGAACATGAACGTCCACATAGTGTATATTCATTTAAATTATAATAGACATTTATATATACAACCACAAAGTATTATAAATTGAAATACGAGGAGGCCTACTAAGAAGCTAGGCTTGTACAACTTGTAGACCCCCTTACGTAATTAAATCTAACTGGTTGAATTTTATTTTAAATTTGTATAAAGTATATCAAGGCGTAAATTGAATCTAGAAGGACGGATAAAGCACAAAGCGAAACAGAAGGATGTGCAGTGAAAGTATAATAAAATAAAGAGAAAGAAATAAAGAAAAACAAAACAGTAAAGTCAAAACTAATAATGAATCGTCATTGCAAGGTGTCTGGCGTACCAATAAGGAACCTGATATAGAAAACAATATAAAAAACGTCTTAGTTAAATGTTCTTCTAAAGTGGGTAGCAGAATAAGTGTCCCCGTTGTTCCCAGCCTGTGACTATACCGTGCACATCCCTGTCTTTATACACACATGCATTGTCAACAGTCGTTAATGACGCGCACGCACACGCATACACACGCGCGCAAACACACACAACACACACAAACACACAAGCACGCACGCACACGCGCACACACACGAACGCACACACGCGCACACACTCACGCACACACGCACACACACAAACACAAACAATGACGAACGCACACACACGCACGCACGCACACACACACACACACACACACAAACAAACACACACACACAAACACACAAACACACACCACACACCAAACACACACACACACAACACACACACACACACACACAGCACTGCCCAAACAAACCCACATATGCAAACATGCAAACATATTTCAGTTTCCAAATGTACATTTGTATAATTTAGTGCACGTATACACGGAACAGCATTGCATAATCATGATAAATGAGTACATATAGGGTACATGTGCATTACATTATGAAGACATATTATTGTAGCCGTCTAGTAAAGATAATCTGTATTTTCGTGCCCCTCCCCCCCCCCCTCCCCCACAGGATCGACACCCCTGCCTGTGCTGAGAGTATTATTTTCCTTTAGACTAGAATTAAGTTCATTCCAGTATTTGGGACCAGTGTACGGGGTAATTGAAAACATTGAGAGTGTCTCGTGGGATAAGAATGGATCGTGGTATTGAGAACAAACATGGATGACAGGGCGGGAGGGAGATCACCATGACTGAGCTGAAACATAAAGACTCCAAGATTGAAAAGGTGGAGGTCATCGATCTTTAAAATATTACTGTTGTAGAATAAGGGGTTAGTGTGACTATAAAATGCAGTATTATTTACATTTCTAAGTGCCCGTTTCTGTATGAGAAAATTTTTATTTATTTGCAGTTTTGATGAATTGCCCCATGCTAAAATTCCATAGTTAATATGTGGAGAAATAAGGGTAGAATACAGCATACGGAGAATGTGATAGGGCAAAAACGTTTTTAATTTGTGGAGTATTCCTGTGTTTCTTGAAATAGTTTGGCAAACAATATTTGTGTGATTTTTCCATGTTAGTTTGCTGTCTATATGTAGTCCAAGGAACTTAGTCGTGTTAACTTGTGCAACATTTAAGTTATTAATGATTTGGCTGGTTGCCTTGTTTTATTAAAAAAAAGTTTAGTCTTCCTAAAAGATAAGATGTAAGGATGTCGAATACCTGAACACCGTCCAGTTTTACAGTCTGTCGTGCCGTCTCTTCATCTTTTTTTTTCTACTTAGTATCTATCTAACTTAAGTTTTTGTATTTCAGGACCAATGTACATGTACTTAACCGTTATTTTTATTATCATCATCATCATCATTTCATCATCTATCATATTCATCCATCAGTAGTAAGTAGTAGTATAGTAGGAGTCAGTAGTAGTAGTAGTGGTGTGTCAGTAGTAGCAGCAGCAGATATGATTTGTTTGTTAGTGTTGTCTCCTCTTATATTCATTCCTCATTTATATTCGTATTTCATAAACCCAAACATTCTTTGCCCATAACGCGGCAATGTCTTCTAAAAATATTAATAAGAGACTTTGCGTGAACGTATAAGAATGCACTAGAAGCAGCCTTAGTTAAGTACTACCCCTTTTTCAAACTACCTACAAACTTTTGACAAACGGTTTTGAGCGAATGAATTTGGCAGGGTGTCCTGCACTGATGATATACGTCTGTATGAAATTGTTAGATCGTGGAGTATGAATAGGGCATGAGCACTATTAGGCAACTTTCTGGTGCTCAGTAGATGTGCTTGAAAAATACGTCGTCGATATATTAACAACTGATAAAGAAGCGCAAACTTCCAGTGTAACATGTATAGCTTGCATAATTGCCCACCAGATACTTGCAGTTTATTGGTTTAAAGTTATGAAATTCAGTGCATAATATTGCATTAAATTTGGTTTATTACAAGAGCTACTGAAGACTTAATATCCTTGTCTTACTATATGTCAATGTACAATTCTCTAATTTCCATCTCTGGTACGTTTCGATATCTTGATTCCTCCATACAATTTTCATAAATTTTTTCATGAAAGATAGATGTCACAAGAGTCATGCGTGTGCCTGTTGTAGGAAACGCGACGAAATTGATGCGTTCACGTCTAGTGTTTTACGTTCTTCTTGCACAATCTCTTCATTTTGCTTTTCTGGTTTATGTTTCTCATTCTTGGTTATGTTCACTTCTTAACACACATTTTTACATTATGATGTCACTTTTCTTTCGAATTGTCCTTGCAGGTGTCCGATATTCTAACGGATTTCCTTCGAATTGCCTGAATTCATCATACCATCACCTCCACTGTTTTCCGCGAATGTCGATAACGCTTTGAAACACATTGACTTCATCACGTTTTTCTCGCCTGAATTTTATCAGATTGGCGCACACATTGTTATATTCTTAACACTTGATATATTTTCTTTTGATGCTGCGTTCGCTCCAATGAAATTTATTCATTCATGATCTAGACAACGCGAGTTTCTGCTTATAATCCCACGTTTGATAGTTTACCAATAATCCCGGTTGAGAGATGAAATATAGGCGATGCTTTCCGCATGGAATGTATTACTTCACTAGAACCCACAACCTTGTATTTAATATGTCCTACTTAGATCAGGATGATCTGCTTGCTACCAGACGAACATCTCGTACATTACAGAGACTGAGTTATTACACAGTATTCTAGATTCTAATGAAAATTTTCCTCTATACATTTAATATTAGGAGTCGTTAACAAAAATTTTGAACACTTCAGTTACTTATTTCGCAAATATTCATCCATGATGCTCGCTTATTGGTCTCTGTGGACATGAAGCTAAACGAGAACAAAATACAATTATGTATATGCTTTAGATGGTCATATTCTAGTGTAAAACAAGAAAGCGTAAGGTAGGGGGTGGGTGGCCCTTTAATATTTCAAAAAGTTCACATATAAAGTGTTAGCCTATATGACGTATATAGTGACAAAACAGTCTTGAAACCTTCTTTATCTGAATTAGAAATACCAAAGAAAAAAAAAATCATCCTGGACCTTATTTACAGAATGTCACACATGCATATCGGATGAATTTATAATAATTCTTTATGCATTACTTACTTCCCTCTCACTATGCAGGTAATGAACTTGTTTTCTGATGCGAGACCTATAACCTTAACCTTTAGACTATACATATTCGCTTTGCCAAGTTTTATATTGATGAATTATTGTCTTTTCATTTACTCCACCTTAAGCAACCAACTAGGTTTCTGCACAACTATTCACGTTAATGACAATATATTTTACCATCTCTTCTTCATCTATTCTGCCAATATTATTTGTCAGGTATATTGATCATTCCAATATTTTGCACATGCTAAGTTACTAGATTCTAGAAATCAAGTTTAAGTATTATCCCGGTCAAAATGGGATTTCTAATATGACACAACAGAATCAAATAGACTAAACCAAGCCAACTGAAGTTACTGTCACACGTTTGAATAGTATGACTTCAAGTACCGTCAATAGATTTATGGCAACTTTTATATCATTTAATCGAAATATTCCACATTCACCTCCCTAGAAATAATTATAAAAGAATACCTAGGTTGCCCTGGGTAACGAAGCATCTTGAGATCATAAACCGAAAAACAATCTTTTTTTTAAAATATAAACTAACCCTACACAAAACAATAAACAAAAATCTAGATATTACGTATACTGCTCACCAGCTTCTGCGGGTGCCAAAGAAAGATTATTATTGACAACAATTGATTTGACATAAGGGTGATTATGGAAAAACACATGGCAAAATCATTAACAACAATACTAAATAAAAACGCAATGCAAACTACTGTATCCCTTGTAAAGTTAATAATGAATGTAATTCAAGACCAAATAAATTGCTGAAGCTCTTTAATAGATTTTTGTTAACATAGCCCTAAATCTGCCGAAAACATTCACTCTAATAATCATATCACCATTTTCTCGGTCGCTGCAAAATGTAAAAATCCTTGTTGTTTCTCCCCTGTCCTGGAGGTGAAATGGTTGATATAGGTTAATACGCCTGAATCCCTAAAAGTTCCGGAAATGAGATATAGGTAAATTTCTTCTCAAATACTATTAACGAAATTACTACCCTTTAAGCCCAATATTATGAATCTTCGTTAGTCCAGAAGGTATAGTTCCTGCAAAACAATGAAACTGCAAGGTCATACCAATCTAAAGAAAGGGATGCACAAGAATTAGGTAATTATAGGCCATTTCTCTTTAACGGCGCTTCTCAAAATTCGTAGAAAAAACTAGTGTACTCACGTTTTAACAAAATTTCTTCATGACTCGAATATGTCCTCGCATACACTAATGGATTAGACAAAAACAGTCTACACTCACGCAATGGATAACATTGTCACAAATAGGCAAGGAATAGATGACAATTTACCCACCGTTGTATTTTTCTCGATTTTCTAAAGATTTGATCACATTAAACCAAATATCTTCTCTATAAATTATCACATTACGGAATACGAGAAACCTCTTATGTTGGTCACTAGTTATCTTTCAGGCAGGAAACATTTGTCAGTATTATACACCGATCTACGCATGAGGTAACTTGGGAGTTACCCGCAGGGTCTCTGCTTGGCCTTCTTTTTTAACGATGTTGTAATTCATCGAAAGATTTATCCTTTATATATTTGGAATATACTAACATTTTTTTATAACACAAAAACCTAATACCCTTCTTATAAAGTTTAATACGAGATTGAATACGTACTCGACTGATTCGAGCGAATAATTATCCCTTATGTCAAAAACAAATATATCTCTTTAGTATTCTCTCTAATACTTAGCCTGTACAGTCTCATT
>JZLH01S0221420.1:6675-20568 GCA_001188425.1 Eucidaris tribuloides
AAAATTTAAGAATAAAAGAATTATAGATGATGCTCGGAAATAGGTTAATACCAATTTTAGAAAAAAAACAATAGGACTAGAAGAAAAAATTGATCTTTCATTTGTGACGCTTGTCAGGATACAAACTCTCTTTGCATTGCCACTGACAGGAGATTTTGGGCCTTTCGCACCCCCATCATAAATAGATTTTGTTTGAATTTTTCAACTTCAAAACTTCAATGCATTCATTGATTTCATGCACTGGATCCTCTTTATTTATATGGGTCTGTCACGAAACTCGCGGCCAAAAATGTGACATTTGTGGAAAAAAGAAAAACATGACAATGCGATTGTTGTTTGTGTTCTATTTCAAAAGGTGCATCTTCAAAGAACCTTGATCAGGATTACATGTTTTGAAGGGAAAAAAGAGTATCTTCACAGGCATGTCAAAAATTGGTCATATCAATGAGGTGTGGAAAATTCACCGACTTACGATGGACATGTCCAATGTAGCAGTCGCGTCAATAGTATATGCGTGTGCCCTTTCTAAATAATAAGTGTATATTCTCTAAAGTAGTTATTCACAAAGTTTCTAATAATACCACCTTCTTTCCTGAATGATCAAGTAAAAAACATTGTAAAATAAAACAACTAATCCTCTTAGAATACAGGTTAATCTCCATTTTGTGTTATCAGAAATACCGCCACTACAGGGGACACCCACAGTTATGTTTTGTGTATTTTTAGTTTATCTTTACCCCCTAAAATGCTTATACAGAGGTAGCCCCTGTGAAATTCTACCCCTCAAGTTATTTTTCCAGGACATTTTGCAGTTTGTTGTTTGCCAGACAGTTGTCAATTGCCTTCAAAAATTACCGCCACTTACACCGGACACCACATTAATTTCCCTTACATTTTCTTTCCTGGAAAGAAAAAATGTGGATGATTTAGATGAGCCAATTTATTTTGTCAAAGTTCGCTAACTCACAGCCCTTGATAAATTAAAGACTAAAGGGATCAAATTTATGGTTATTTCCTGTCTAAAATGAAGCTTACATTTTACCGGACACTTACATGAATTTTAGGATCGGACACCACGGGTTGTAGTGCGGTATCAAGTTGTTTTCATTGAGGCACCATTTCAGATTACCAAGTAATTTTATGTTAAGAAGGTACATGCATTTCTGAATAAGAGCGTTGACTGTAACATTTTATTCCTTTTTTAATATTTGAATGATATTCTGACTTTTCAAAATGATATTTCATATTTTTAGCATTTTCCATGTCACACTTGTTGCACTAAAAATATAGGGGGACATCACACAATTAAGTCACATTAAAAAAACAACAATAAAGTTCAGATGTACCCATGTTTGATTTTGTTTGATACGTGGAGATATGGGTTCTGTCAAAATAATACCTGTGATGTTCATCAATTTGAGGCAATAATATTAGAAATGCCCATTGTTACTATGGGAATGACCTCATTTTTTGACAAAGGTCCCCAACTTCGTGGACAAACCCATATGCAATTTAGCCCTATGGCTGTTCTGACACAAAATTTAGTCACTGAGATTAGGCAACTCTAGAGTCGTTATGATTTGAAGTGAACACAATCACACAGTCACAGCTACATGTATGTTGCATTGCAACCTTGTTAGCCTCGACAGACTCACACGCCATGCTGCGTGTGAGTTCTTGTTGGAACTAATAGCATATTCTAATGTCACAAACCCGAACTTCTACCCCGTTCACTCAACTTTTCTGCCCATTCTGACATTTAAAACACGGTCAATTTATGAATGTTACATCTATCTCTTAATATAGTCAAAAAAAAACGAAAATCCAAAGCTTACCTAAATACTACCCCATCATCTCCAAACCGCCCGGACAACTTTATCTGCGTTTCGTCTCTGCCCAGTCTACTCGCCCTACTGAGGCTGCTATACACAGCCTGTCGCCGCCGACCGCATTGACGACAGACTAGAAGACGTCCGATCCTAGCATCCTGGTCGCCGACGCGGACCGGCGTTTCGATGCGGTGGACTAGCGGGCCCTAGCCAACGAAGTGTAGTCTATTAGGTTCTAGCCGTTTTTCTATTTCGGATAATTTCTGCGAGTTGCAACTCGAATTATCGCCCGCCAAGGCAATGAGGGCGACTACCCCAAGTGATTTCGCCGCCGCCCAAGATCGGGCGGCCGCAATCACTGGGGCGTTAGTCGACTTCACTTCAGGCTTGGCCGATATTTCGATTATTGGCTGCAAACTCGGAGAAATGATATACGAAATAAGAAACGGCCTAGAACCTAGACAACGCTAGTGTGCGCATTGTGCGCAGTTACACTTATATTTCTGGGAACAAAAAAATTGGGGAATCGCTTGCCGTAAGCAAACAACGAGACGCTCGCATCGAAACAAACTCCCTCTTTTTAGAAGAAGACGAGTTCATTAGCTAACAACATTTATCGATCCACGTATAAACATTTTGGGTATGAATTAGTCCTGTCAGAACGCCGTGCTATAGCACGGCGTTCTGGCTATACCTTCGCCAGTCTCGTGCGAGTCGAGGTGCGTACTGTTTGCGCGGGCTTCTTATTAACACGAAAAAATTATTTAAATTGTCCACCCAACAGACACTTCAATGTCTATATAGTTGCAGCGCCATTACTAAACTTAGAAAAAATATGTAGAACTCACCCAAATCGAGATTTTCTGCGCCTCTACGCAGGGATGTAATCGCAAAACTACCCGCGAAGTGTAATCGTAAAGTTCGCCGGTCAAAAGACGCCGATCCCATTTCGATCGCATCGAAGCAACATACGACGCGCACTGTCGCTTCCATGGCGTTTGCGTTCGCCGCGCTCGCCAATTTGCCGATCGGATCGTAAATGCTGATTCGCGTCCTTTTGACTATAACTTTTCGATTTACCTTCCGGGTTTGCGATTTACATCACTTGCTGAGCACTCACACTAGACCATAGCACGGAAAAAACATCTCCGTGCAATTCCCCGCTGAAGACTGAAGGCAGCTCAAAAAAATCTCGGATTTTGGTGCAGTCTACATATTTTTCTACAGTTTAGTAATGCGCCCTGTAACTTATATAGACATTGAAGTGATCTGTGGGTGGACACTTTAAATAATTTTATCTTGCTATAAGAATCCCCGGCAAACATCCCGCACCTTCGACTGGGTGTCGCAAACACCAAAGCAAATGCTGTACAGTTGCCACAGCGGGATGCTTGCTAGACTCTATTTAGGTATGAATGAATCATTCCACGAGTGGTGACTGCGGTAAAGTTACGCAAACTCTGACATGAATTTGACTTCAAATTTAACTTCCACATATACACTAGAAGGAAATGTTGGTACCATGTGATGGCCCGGCACGCCCGTACACGTGCGGCGCCTTGAGGTAAGCAACCTTGTATAAATCACAAACAGCTTTACAGCACAATACACAGAAAACAAGTGAAAATGGACTTACAATCTACACGTGTGAAACCAAATCTATAGTAACATCACTTTTAACCACCTGTTTATGTCTATCTGCGCCTCGAAGATAGATCTCGCTGGAAAGCATGCTTCAATCCAAGTCTCTCACGATTCCTGACGAAATTGTACCCTTCCCAGATCTGGAGGACCATGATTATAAGCGCGAAATAATCTTCGACAGGTTTTTCTTCTCGCTTTCCCTTGCACACCTTGCCTAATTCAAGACCCACACGAGATTCAGTAAAATAGCACGTGATTATATTTCAACGCAGCAAAACAGCAAAATATTATCGTTATTGCAGTCATTTCGTAACTTTGAAAAGCTAGCATATCGCATGAGAACTGTCAAAATCAAAAGCTCCAATTACGGACCATAAGCCGTTGCGTTTCGTAAAAACAATTACCTGTAAAATATTGGTCTGGAAAACAGACTAATACTGGTAATCGTATCCTGAAGATAAATCAGCTGATCAATACTCCAGCAAGGACCTTGGTATGCGGCGCTTGCCACAGTACGGGGTTTTCCCTCCCCGACAACCCTTCGTTTATGAACTGATGCTATACCCCCCTCCGCCCCGGGGAACACTGATGTACACCAGATCAGCGACTGTCAACATGAATCCGAAACAAGTATTACTAATTACATTCTTCAATCTCATAATACCCAAAACCAATGTTATTCAAGTGCTGAAAAGATACACCAAAAGATACTACCCTAGGCCCTGTAATATTCAAGTCTGACAAAAATTTGAGTTAACCTTCTGTTGATAATATAGCCCTTTTTCTTGATTTTGGCGATTTTGACACCCTTTTCAACTCAAACGCGGTGAAATTTGGCGCCGACCGTGTGAAAAACCAACTCTTTTGCTTTCAGTACGCGTTTTTTCACATACTTCGATGCTGTTAATGACAGTTACAGGCTATCTCACCATCATACTGGACTACACTGGTTTATATCAGAATTTTAGGGATTTTCGCTAAACGCGACGGGAGAGTCCGAAGGAGAAAGCGCGGAATCAAACCAACTGTGACGGCCCCGCACCGCGCGGCCCCGTTCGCTTTTGCTGGACGGCAGACAGTACGGAGCGCATGTGACGTCAGTACTGACATGTTGGCAGTGGTGCTACGTAGGCCTACCATTGCAACATGTTAATCTTTCATGTAAGTACGAGTTACAGCTATAAGTTTGCGACGTTTGGATGAAGAAACGCATCTATCTTAATTAACGCGACTCAAGGCAAACCTTGACTTTTCAACAGCCCCCCCCTTATTGAATCCTACTGCTTTGATCTAGAATCTATAACGACGCTGCTATGAGATACTAAAATTAAATACGACTTTGCCCTGTCACATTTCTATAAATTGTCTTGAAATATGTGGACTTTTCTAAGTCAGCTGATGCGTACTTCTAAATCTACTTCTACTTGCATTTATGTTGTATTACCAGCGAGTTGTCTCTTCCAACCCTCCCTGGTATAACCACGGAGCCTAGTGGTATAACAGGAAGTTGTATACTCCCTGCCGTATAACAAAGAATAACAAAACACAAAGTGGAGAAATCACGACAAAAAACAGCTTAATGTTCGACTCCAATCCATGTCGTCCAGAAAAACACGTAACCTACGTGTGTGTGAATGTTTACTTAAGAGCTTATACCGCGCCGCGTCTTCGGAACAAAGAGCGCTGATATGGCTGGCTGCAATGCATCCTTCGGACATGCGGACCGAACGCTATTTGCCAGAGGACGGTTCTCGTATTGGCTGCGACGGGGTTTTTCGAGGACACGCATGCGCACATGCGATTTCCGGCTTAGATTACCGTCCTTATTCTCTCCCGTCGCGTTTGCGAGTGATAAGTCTCATAATAACTCTTGGTTGACAGTTGACATAAACAATCTACGGACAAGTCTGTGACCTCACCGCGAAGCCAGTAAAGATACATTAAAATTGGAAGAAATGAATGTTTGAATGCAAGTATTACATCTTCATTATTCAAACATTACGATATCTATAGATATTTTAATACTTCCCCATCAATGGCTTAGGTTTTTTTTCGACCTTTTGCAGGATTCGGTTGCACTTTATAAGAGTATCGTTGTGACGGGTAAAAGGTAAAGTTAGTGGTTTATTAGTCTTGGAGCAGCGCCTTTTAAGGCACTCTGTTCACGGACTCGCTCGCAATGTGCACCCTCCCCCAAACTCTCTGTGGAGTATTCCTAGCCCGAGCTTCGGATTTTCTCAGGACACATTAAAGCACAGCCTAACAATGACCACAGTTTAAAAATGTGAGCTACATTAATCCTCCTGCATTGCTTTAAAGGCCCACTGTCAAGCGGTTAAACTCAACCATCAGAGGATTACAACTAGTCTTGCGAATACAGGCACATGATATTTGTGATGAACATGAACGCTTTAACATACTGCATTATGTATATAGATTGTGTGAGGAAAACAAATTTAGTTTTTTTTTCACCACCTGTCAATAGCTGTTTTCCGCCTGCATTATGGCGTGTCATTAGTTGCACCTTTTAATGATTCGTCAAAGATTGGCGTTTTTTTTATCTTATGACAGTGGCTTTTAACCCTATTTTAACTGGGCTATTTCAGACCAGTTTTTACTGGGGGGGGTCAATTTGACCCCCCCCCCCCCCCCTTGAGATCTTCGACCGCCGATCGCGCCGATCGCCTGCGAAAATTTGCCATGCGCCATAGCAGCCGGATGTACAACTACACGACTGTATAGCTGGAAATATTGCCAAAAAATTATTTTTTCTATTTTTTGTTAAGTAATTAATTATGCAAATAAAGTGTATGCAAATTTTTGCTTTTCGCCTATCACTCACTTATTACAGCTAGTAGAAAGCTATTTTGAGTGAAAAAATACTTTCATTTATGACATTTATTCTAACAATTATCATACAAAAACATTTGCCAAGATTGAATTAATTTCTTATTGTACTTCATTGTTTTGCTGAATTTCTTATGTATTTCTTGTTTTTTCGACCTTTTTTCTTTGTTTTTTTGATGAAATTTTGCTTCGGCGGACACTTTTGCAATTCTGTAAACAGCCATTAAAAGTTAATTCATTTCAACCAGTAAAGCAAAAATAATCATACATTATGATTTCGGACTGAAAACACTAATTTCCATTGATTTACACGAAATCACGCTTTTTGAGCAATTATTTGGGTTGACATGCATGTATAAAAGTCGCGCAGCGTCACGTAACGGTATGTCCAATTTTCCTAAAATGGTCTCAAAAGATGCCGCAAGATCTAGAGAGTAAAAACGGCGAGCGACGCGGCTGAAAAAAAAATTTTGCACGGCGGCCATGCGTCCGCGAAATTCGTCGGGGGGGGGGTCAAATGACCCCCCCCCCAGTAACTAAGGTGTTACAGGGTCTTGATAGCGTACTAAAAATGAAGCCCTGAAAAAACTGTATGCACCAAAATGATTTATTAAATGCTTTAAAAAAGTGAAAAATAGTAAGTTGTACGGAATTCACCTTCGCCCATTTTCTCCATAGACTTTCTGTTGTGTAGATCTAGGCTATTTGTTACTCGGCCCGATAACTAATTGTTTATCCAGTCATAATGCCATGACAGTGCAAGCATAACATTCCAAACTTTTGTTATTCTAGAGGTGTTTATTTGTCCATTCAAAAACACTACTATGTTAGCATCATTATAGCAAAGTTTGACAATATTTTTAATTTGAAGCTCCCACAATGATGCAGCTGTGTCTTTAAGATGGAGGGGGATTGCTTGCGCATGAGTGTCTTACCCATGGACTCAGACAACCGATGGATCTCTAGCGTCGAGAAGTTTGTCTATCTACTAAGCCCACGGACGCCTCCACACATTTTATCCAGCAATTTTTTAGGATACTTCAGTCTAAGGGGAAAACACAAAGTTAAAGTTAGTTCCCTTACAATCTCCTTATTACTAGAGCATTACAGACTTGAAAAGTAAAATGTTGTAAAGGCTAATTCGGTGCGAGGAAAAACATGTTTGTAAGTACATAAACAATAATTCAATCAAAAATATTTGCCTCTAGTTCAGCGACTATTCTCTGGTGACCAAGGGTGTTACATTGCTTCTGAAAAAAACGAGGGACCATAGGAGCGAAGAATTTTCGCCAAAAATATTGCCCCTTATAATATCGATTTTAGAGTGTAAAATTAATTCAAATAACTTTCTTGTAATGTGACTTCATTATTTAGCTTATACAGTAACCTTTAACCCATCAAAGACGGGGAAAAAACATTTGAGTTGTGCGGCAAAGTGGGAGTGTGCGAAAAAAATGAGAGACAGTGACAGATTTCTGACATAATGCTTCTGTTTTGTAAGATTGCGTGCCCTCATGTCTTCTGATATAAATCCGACAGTAAATCTAGTTGCTTCCATATCCGTAAAGTCGTCAATTTTTTACCTACCCTAAATCGCCGTAGTGTGATTTATATTCTGGTATATAGCGACAAAGCATATGATTGCTACACCTATCATACATGTTATCCAGGCAAAGCCACGATTTCATGTGTATAATTACCATTGCAGCGGCGCCTCAATCCTGGATATTTCCGTTGGCTTCGTCGTTACATCCTTGGATTCCATTTACCGCACATTATTTATGACCAATCCATTGCTTAAGTTTTCTTAATTGCGTTGCTAAAACTAGAACCACGAAATGCCATTTTAAAGCATCCTAAGTGCTTTTAACAGATGCAAAAAAATAAGGCAGTGATTGTTGTATCATACGAATTTGTCGTTATAACTGATAATTCACTGAATTGAGTTTATGTCCGCATCAGAAAAAGCTCAAAAGGCATAGCCCCACTATGAAACCGCCTCCGTACCGCTATGTATGCTACACGTGTGTCTATGCGTGTATTCGGTACTGTGTGTGCGCCATTGTGCCATGTTAAGTTGTGTGGGTATGTTATGTATGTGTGTGGTGCTGTGGTGTGTGTCGTGTGTGATGTGTGTGTGTGTGGTGTGTGTGTGTGTGTGTGTGTGTTGTGTGTTGTGGTGTCAGTGCGTATTGTGTATACTATGTTTGAGAGTTGCTGTAGTATGGCCTATACATACGTTTCTTGTTATGATGTTAAATTTGCTTTTCTGTTAATTTCGGGATTGGTTTCTTATATTTGGAATTACGTTTTAGGAATTTTTCAGGTTTTAAAAATTATTTTTTTTTGGGGGGGGGGGGCAATGCCCTCCAAATATTTTCAGTGGGGTGGCGAATTCCCCCGGATCGACGCCCCTGGAACAACTGATGCATATTCCATAACACTGATCTGATGCTTCTGTTGATGGAACCTCAACACAAGGAAAGGTTTATACTAGATAATAATTGGTAATACTGTAAATACGAATGCTTCCACTGACTATATGAACGGAAATCATACACAGCCTTAAAGCGAAATAAAGAGACATGAAAAAAAAAACGATTTAGATTTCTGCCGACACGATCAACAACCTAAAATGGACCAATAGCCTATGAGACTTCTGATTCTTGTCGGCATATCAGAACTAGTCTTACTACTGTCTACTACACCTATTTCGTTCTCGTTGACATTTATTTAACAAATCAATCCAATACCTCCTTCCAATCGCTCAATTTTGCCCGATATGCTTAATATATTGCAAATATTTCACAATTATCTAAGAAATCACTTTGGGGTGGTCTGAAATTAACTGTCTAAAGAAATAATTGCACAAATTTAAGGAACAATATTAGGTGTTGGCCTCGATGAAACACATGCACTTGGCTTGGTCCCAGTTCTCCTCGAATATGTGGCGGTGAGTTTCCATGTCTCTTGTGCTACCTGTTTACATTATCGAATAATTGGTAATTTGTTTGATTGATGATATGTTGGCGTTAACATAAACACGGGATATTTGATCGGTACCAGCAAGATGATTGACAAAAAGGTCGAAATAACTTCCTCATGAGGTGGGCGTTGAATTGTTTCAGACCTGCAGAGATTTACTCGTAATTCTTGCGACACCTTTCCCTGCTGGAAAGAACACAGTGTCCTACAGTGTGTTCACAATGTGTCCACAGTGTGTTCACAATGTGTCCACAGTGTGTTCTCAGTGTGTCCACGTAGTCGGCTATGTAAAAACGTCCGTTCGAATTTAACAATGTGAAGATGATTTCATACTGTGGTGAGGTTTTCACAGAGTGTTCACATAGTGGTGTTCTGTTCCACACTGTGAATTGATGATTCACAATGCTAAAACGCTCGAATTTAACACTGTGAAGAGATTTCACGCTGTGTCCACAATGTGTTCACACTATGTTTCACATTGTGTTTCACACTGTGTTCTATACAGTAGGGATTCTCCGCTACCTATTTTATGCTAGACAAGGGAAGCGTCTTTTCTAGACCCGAGAATGTAAATGTTAATTTGAAAATATACGTTCTGTACATAGATATGAATCTGTACTGGCGGTTTTTAAATATATATATATTATGACACAATAATTAGGCCAAGTAAAGGTTAACGAAATATTTAGAGTAAACAGATTCTAGTAAACTCAAATGTTTAACCTCTATGACAGATGAGTTAGGTGATACAATCCGATTTCGCTTCGGGTCTGCCACCAGATTTTTACTTTTTAGCATTACTGCCTTTGATAAAAAAAATTGAGATGGGGGGGGGGGCTACTATAATACTATATAATATAGGGGGAAGCCGGATACAAGTTAAGATACCAGCAGGATACCACGCGGTAGAAATGTTCAATCAAAACTAATATCATCATCACTCCAGCAGCGTATTTTCTTTCACGTGCACGTATTAGAATATTTGACAATTGTTATGATTTATATAACATTTGCGTAAATTAGTATAAGGAAGTGCCAAACTCTGCACGTGTATGAATTTGTAGTTAAAACAGACAAAATAAAAATATACTGAGGAATAAGAGAGAAGAAGCAAATTCGTATTGAAAAAAAATGGCACAATTCTTTGAAGAAGTCTGAATGCCCCCAAACCTCCACCAGTCAAAATAGTCAGAATCAAAACCAATCAAGAAATAACAGAAAAGCAAATTTAACATCTATGCACACATATGCAAACACAGACATAGACACACTGACGTACATACCGAAACGCTGATACACAACTCTCAAACATAGTATACACAATACACACTGACACACACACGTACACACACACACACACACACACACACACACACACACACACACACACACACACACACACACACACACACACACACACACACACACACACACACACACACACACACACACACACACACACACACACACACACACAGGTACCAACATACACGCACACACACACACACAGGTACATACATACATGTACACACGTATGGAGGCGGTTTCATAGTGCTATGCTCTTTTGAGCTTCTTCTGATGGGAAAATCACTCATTCAGGAATTACAGTCTATAACGACAAATTCATATGATACAACAATTGCTCCTATTTTTTCGCATCTTAAAAGCACTTTGGATCTTTAAAATGCATTTTCATGGTTCTAGTTTTACACCGAAGTTAAGAAAAACTATGATCATAAATAATGTGCGTGCTGGAATACAAGGATGTAACACGAGCCAACGAAAATATCCAGGATTGAGGCCGCTGCAATGGTAATTATACATGAAATGTGCTTTCCTGGATAACGATAAGGTGTACAAATCATTCTTTGTCGCTATAAATAAACCAGATACATAAATCACAATACGGCGATTTAGGGAAGTAAAAAAATTGAGACTATATACGGATATGGAACAACCATTTACTGTCGGATTTATATCAGAGACACGAGCACGCAATCTTACAAACCAGAAACATTATGTCAGAAAATCTGTCACTTTCCAATTTGTGTCCCACACTCCCACTTTGCCCACACCTCAAATTGCGGTTTCCCGTCTTTGATGGGTTAAATGTAGGTCTACTGTATAAGCTAATAATGAAGTCACATGACAGAAAGTTATTTGAATAATTTTACACTCTAAAATGCGATATTATAGGGCAACATTTTGCAAAATTCCTTCCTATTTGGTCCCCTTAGTTTTCAGAGGCAATTAACACCCTTGGTCACAGAGAATAGTCCCTGACTAGAGCAGTATTTTCATTGAAATCATTGGTTTAATGTACTTACATGTATTTTCCCGAATTAGCCTTAACATTTTACTTTTCAAGTCTGTGTGCTCACAAGTAATAGGAGATTGTAGGCCTAACTTTAACTGTGTCTTTTCCCCTCTAGACTGAAGTAACTTAAAAAATGTGATAAATTTGTTGAGGCGTCGTGGCTTAGTAGATATAAAGACAAGTCTTTCTCGACCTAGAGATCCCATCGCGTTGTCTGAGTCCATATGGGTAAGACACTTCATGCGCAAGCAATACCACTCTCCTCTTAAAGACACACTGTGTTAGCCTGTCAGGCTAACATTGTGGAACTTCAAATTAAAAAATTGTCAAACTTCTCTATCTGAGCTACTACATAGTAGTGTTTGAATGGACAAATAAATACCCTAGAATACAAAAGTTAGGAAATTTATGCTGCCACTGGCATTATGAATGGATAAACAATTAGTACTCGGGCAGAGTACAAAATAGCCTAGATCTACACACAGAAAGTCTATGGGAGAAAATGGGCAGGTGAATCCGGTCAACTTACTATTTTCACTTTTTTAGCATTAAATAATCATTTTGAAATACAGTTTTTTCAGGGCTTCATTTTAGACCTTATCAAAGACCCTTAAAGGCACTGTTTAACAGTGTTTCCAGTTTAAAAAATCTGAGCTGCATGATTTCCCATGCTACCAGTGTCTCTGACATGGGTCTGAAAATGAAGCCCTGAAAAAATTGCAGTTTAAAACGATCAGTAAGTGCTTTAAAAAAGTAAAAATCATGGAGAGACCATTCCAGCTTTCCCCCATAGACTGTTGTGTTGCAGAATTTCCTATCGCCCGATAGGAAATTAATGTGCCAATTTGTATATGCACATACCGTATTGTACTAGTAACAGCATAACTGTCCAAACTTTTGTGTTCTAAGGTGTTTATTTGTCCATTCAAACACCGTCAGATATGTCAGATAGCAAAGTTCGACATTTTTTTAAACGTGTCTTCCACAGTGTTATATAGCGTCTTTAAAAGCCCACTCTCATGACAAGATAAAAAACGCCATCTTTTGACTGAAATCATAAAAAGGTGCACTAATGACATCCATAATGCATCGGAAACAGCTATGACAGTGTGAAAAAACTAAATTTTGTTTTCCTCCCACAATCTATGGTGCTGTAACAGTTCATGTTCATCAATATGTGCTTGTATTCCAAGACTAGTTGTCATCCTCTCTGTAGTTGAGTTAACCATTGTCAGTGGCCGGCCTCTAAAGCATGCAGGGAGGATTATGTAGCTCACATTTTTAAAATTGTGGTCATGTTAGCCTGTGGCTTTAATGTGTACCTGAGAAATCCTATTGAAAGCAAAATATTGACTTGAACGCGTAGAGGAAGCTGGGCTAGGAATACTCCACAGGGAGTGGGGGGGGGGGATGGGTGTACACATGTGCAAGCGTTGTGAAAGAGTGTCTTAAAGGGGTACTCCGGGCCAGGTTCAAATCATATTCACCAGATTGCTAAAAATATACTCTTCTATAATAATTGTTTTTTGTTAAAATTAAGAGGCCCAATTATTTTTAATCGATTTTTCAAATTTGCTAAAACCGTATTCTGGTACGAATCTGCATACTCCCAGAATGCAATGCGCAGCTTTTTTCGTGACGTAGCATCCCCACCTAAGCTGCAAACTCTGAATTTGCTAGCAGCGCTAGCGCAGCAAGAATATACGGCTACCGGCCCGCGCCCGGCCGGCCTTCCAACACAAACTATGTCCTCAATCATCAAATTATACACAACAAACTCACCACACATTCTCTTTGATGACAAGATTTTCGAACTTTATTCCAAAATAAATTCATCTTCGATTGTTCTACGCAGTACTGCCAACCAGTACGGATTTTTCCAGGACAGTTCTGTTCTTATTAAAGTTACTAGGCGGTGCGTTGAACAACAAAAACATATGATTATAATAAGAATAGAACATGAATGTCCAAAATAAATTAAACTACTGAACCAAATGCCTTTGTTACTATAGTGAGTTGAATACAATGCCCAAATTGTAATGGAAATGACGTATTTTCATTCACTGGTGAGTGACGGAACAAAAGGTTTGCTTTATTCATGCTTTTTCTCACAAGAAATTATTTGGTTCAGCTGTTTCAAATATTTTTCTTATTCTCATTCTAATCTCATTTCTTTTATTATGTAACCTTTTTATTGTTTACCGTACCGCCTAATAACTGTTATACGAACACAACTGCCAGAAAAAAATCCGTACTACTTGGCAGCTATGC
>JZLH01S0221428.1:0-13851 GCA_001188425.1 Eucidaris tribuloides
ATTGGAATAAATCATCCAGTTGACTTTACTTATTAAGAGAATAATATTTTGATAGTGACAAAATAATTTTTAATCTTTCATGTTCCTAACAGTTTATTTATCCATTTCTGCATCATGGCACAGCCCAAACATAGAAGTTCTTTTTCATGGAATGTTCACACTCTTAAACAATGATTTAAATTTTAGACAGGAAGTAATCGATAATACTGATCGGTCTTCTTATATTTTTTTTCTCCGGCTACAGTTCTTCAGCGGTCGATCTTGCAGCGAGAAGAGGAGTCTTCAGTCGAAGGCATTATGGATCAGTCGAACTTGTGAGTATAACAACCTCAGTCCTTTCTTTAACCCATTCCTTCCCTGAACACGCTGAACTGAATCACTTGTATGCTCGTACTATGACGCGTGTCTGGTACTAAATCAGGAGGTCGGGGGTTCGATACGCACTCAAGTCTTTGATTTTCTACACGGTGTTTTTTCTTCAATTTCAATGCTTTCTTTTTATCATTTAAAATACAACAGTTTAAATTAGATAATACAAGTTCTGATACCACGAGAAAGACAAAGTAAATTGCTGACGGGGTCCCAAAAATATATGGAGTGATAGATATACGTCATTCTTAATTAAAAATATTTGTTAAGCATATCTCTAAAAGTTACAACAAATCAAAGCAGATTAAAGCAATAGCCTCCACAGTTTGTGCACACGCGCATCCAGTCACACACCGCACACACACACACACACACACACACACACACACACACACACACACACACACACACACACACACACACACACACACACACACACACACACACACACACACACACAATCTTAACTTCAAGTACATTTCAATTCACCCATACAACTAAAAAGTTGAGAGGGAAAGTGTAACAAACAAATGAAACAAATATCACTGAACATAAAAAGTCAAGAGAATGCAATTAACAACGATCCTCTACTCGGTTTCAATCTGCATTACATTTAATAATTGTTTACGACACAAAAAAGTTTGAACTCAGACAGGATTGAATTTACTTGTATGCAATCATCTAGTTGGTTCACCGCTGCATGGGCCCATTGTGTTTGAATTCGGTCGAGGAAGATGAAAACATAATTTTGTATTAGCTTTTGCCAATTGAAAATATCAGTTATTCAATGTATAAACGAACTTGTTACTGAAATGAGGTAACAAAACCTCATATGTCAGACAAATGGCAAAACATGGCTGCCTAAAAACAGTAACATTATAGGATGGTCGCCGTTGGGGCTACCAGTTAATCAGTGATTCCGTTTGTTTTGTTTTATTTTGTTTGTTTCGGGTTTTTGAGATTTGCAACATAAGATTTGTGCAAATCAAAGTCTGGCTACAACCTTACGCAAACGCCGCATTTTCACCAAAAATTTGAATACAAGATTTTACCACCTCAACACCCTTTTGATATTTTAGGAAGTATATCATTCTTGTCACCCACTCGTGTTCTCGTAAATATAACCGGTTGTATCTCTGTATGAAAGAAAGACAGGCTGTGCACATTCAGTATATATTTATTTTTGATAAGAGCATTCATGTTTTATCCCAATGTGAGAGCTGTAAAGTCTGGTTTAAACCGTGTGACTATTACATCTGCTACTTCATACCGCCTACGTCAAAGATAAGTTATCTTGATAAGTACAGTGAAATTTATCGCTTATTGTTAAGGGTTTGCACATGTACAGAGGTGTTGACACTACAAGTGAATATCAATCGTGCATTTGACCTTTTCAGGTAGATAAAATCCTATGCAGTCAATTAATGGAAAGCGACAACAACGCTGCGTTTAATGATTAATTCATAAGTCAGATTCAATATGGTTACTTATTTTCAAATGACGCTATCAAAGATAAACCGAGGTATGAAATATTGGGATGAACACGTATGATCCATAAAATTGTGGCGTAGCTCAGTCACATGACGGAAGGTAACATTCTGTGAACTCTGTGGATCGAGCATACACACACATACAAACACATGTACATACATATTGAAAACGTTTCGGTTGTATGTTCATATAGGCCTATTTATAAAATGTTATTACTATTATTATTATTAGTATTATTATTATTATTATTATTATTATTATTATTATTATTATTATTATTATCATCATCATCATCATCATTATCATCATCATTATTATTGTTATTATTATTATTAATTTACTTATTTATAGATTTATGTAGTTATTTATTTATTTTTATTTTTTCATTTAATTTATTTATTTATTTATTTTACCATATTTAATGCAATAGATTATTGTAGTTCTATAGGTCTTACGCTGCACATAAGGACGTATATTTCATACCAGACATACATACATACATACGATACAGTGCATTAATACGGTAATTGAATAAGACTTGTAATGTTACGATCCTTCCTTCAGTTGTTTTCTCAGCAGACTGAGCCTATCACGTATCTGCATTCGCTGTCATTATAAAGATTGCCCGTCATGTGTACGATTTATTACGGCATTTAGATATGAAATCTGACCTATCTACATTGTATCAAGAACGTGACATAAGAGGCTTAAACATGGGAAAGTTTCAACCACCCGTTCTGTATAAAAGCCACAGGCTAACAATGACTACAGTTTTAAAAAAAATGTGAGCTTCATAATCCTACATGCTCTAAGTATTTTTGATGAGGTCTAAACATGAAGCCCTGAATTTTTTTTTCAAAATGATGATTTGGTGTTTAAAAAAGCGAGAATGTACAAGCACTCAGGTTGACCGGATTCACCTCCCCATTTCCTCCCATAGACATACTGTGTGTAGATCTAGGCTACTTCATCCTCCATCGGAGTGGAAATAGTTTATTATAATAATAATGGGTAGCCACTTCAGTCTCGTAGACTGCTCTTCCAGCAGTCCCTGCATAACATAAATGCTATTATTACCCTTCTCTGTTCTAAAATGCCGAGCGCCAGGCTAGAAAGCAGGAGGTACCATTTTTAAAAGTCTTTGGTATGACCCGGCCGGGGCTCGAACCCGCGATCTTCCGCACGTGAGGCGGACGCTCTACCCACTGAACCATCACGCCGGTGATGCATATCTTGCCAGTGGAAGAATAATTTTCCAAATTTTTGTATTCCAGAGTGTTTATTGGTCCATGTAAACACTACTAAGTAACTCAGATATCAAAGTTTGACAAGTTTTTTTTTTAAAATAATTGAAGCTCCACAATGTTTATTACTTTAATACCCTGCATGATGTTGCTCATAAAGAACGGGCATTAGTTCCCAACACCCCTAGCCACGTAACACACATTCACATACACACACAGACAGACAGACAGACAGACACACACACACACACACACACACACACACACACACACACACACACACAACAACACACACTGATTTTTTTTTCTTCATTCACCGATTTAGGGGTCGTTTTGTTTGTTTGTTCGTTTGGTTGGTTGTTTGATTTTTCAATTCGTTCGATTTGTTAAAATAATTTGTAGGTATGTGTTTTGTTATTGTTGTAGTGTCCATGAAGGCGTGACTAACAATTTATTGTTATCAAAAGATTATGTCAATGTTATCAGGAATGTTGTCATAAGTACCTGTTGTAATAGCAATGGAATTATTTCTTTCTTTATGCTAAGATCTAAAAAGCACATACCATTGTTTTCGATACAAATGAATATGTTTATAATTCAATTTTAGTATAATGAAAATATCTCAAATTATCTATGACGTTTGTTGGTTATTTTACACTGTGCTGAATCAAATGATAAATTTTGCATATTGAATTATTGTGTAAACTCCTCAGGGGAATTGACGGTATACAATACTTCACAAAACATTTCAGTTATCAAAGTGTTTTTATGGTGTCCTTGATTTGACCTTACAGACACAAACCAATAAACTCAAAACAAACTTGATTGCATTTGTTCGTAACGATTTCTAATCCTCTTTAATTGCATTACGTTATATTACATCGCATTACAGCATATAATTAAAGCGCCATTTCTTTTAGCCTCAGAGCGCGTACATCATGAAAATACTTAAATGGAACATTCGTCATCCTGTGAAGAGATATTTGAGTTTAATACTGGATATTAAATTCCAGCAAAATCTCTGATTAATTGTGAAAATAAATGTGATTCAGACGCTTCTGACGTATTTACAAAGATGGATTATCAAATTACAGCCATCTAATAAATACATATAATTATATCTTACCATATATCACACACCTCATAGATAGAGCCCGTTTACATTGCTTTACACATTAACGTTGCCGTGATTTCCACCACTAATGGTGCCGTCCGAGCTCACTCTTTAGGTCTCCGTTCTTTCTCAAATCCAAACCGTCGTAATGCTGAATTTGCCCTGTGAGATCGAGCTATCTTCGATTGCCAAAGCCCGGCCATCACACGATGAATTGGATTCACTCTTCTCTGGGATCGCTACTTGAGTTCGCTTGTACCCACATCAAGGCGTTACACAAGTGCCGTACCTGGTTCTCCTCCTTGTAGAATGTGGCCTTCACTTTAAGAGCGCATCATTAGTCATACCAAATGCTCACCGGAAACTTCCCGCCATTTCTACTGCATCGTCGCTCACTCTTTACCGTACTTCCTGTTCACTTTCACCATTCTTTTCAATCGGCCTACAAAACATCAGACATTCACATGATCAGCTACTTCATTCTCTTTCCTAATACGTCTTCTGTAATTATGCTTTTTGGCTCCCTTTGTTTTCATTGGACTACCCACTCCAGACATTCTTTCTGTTTGACCTATCTGTACCGAACCACTTTATTTCTTTCTGCTGCACTACGTTACCACATCCGTAATCTACCAAAGATGCTCCATTCGGTTATTTCTGCTCCAAATTAAAAACAAAAAAGAAATAAAAGGTGATAGCGATATACTGTAAGAGACCCAAACGTACAACTCAATAAATAGGATCAGAAGTAAAATAGGTGCACATGAAAGCTTATACATGTATTTTCGTGAAGCCGACTTAATTTCTCTTTGATAATAACTCATTTTAAACAGTCGAAGACAGCAAAAATAAAATGTGAATGCCCTGATTTTGTAATCCATCTGTAATGGTATGCAAGGTATTGTATATTGTAAGAATGTACATTGTACAATTGTAAGCAACTTTCTGGTATTCATCGTTGTCCACCATGAGAGAAAATGTCACGCACATTTATGAGCAATAAAATGCCTTCTGCTCAATTTACACAGTATTCGGTGTAAAAAAAAGGGGGGCATATTTCAGGGTCATATATTAGATCACTGTTGTTACTAACGTTGCGGTAAATGTATAAGTCGTCATACATTAGATTTAAGCGGAATTTGATTTTAAACAAAATAATTATGGAAGTAAACACAGTTTGGCAATTCATCAATAAATCCCACACAGGACCTTCAACAAAGAGGTGTGATGCATGCAAATAGCAATGTCCCTTAGAATTACATCATTACATAAACTGAGAAAGTCAATCAAACATCACTTTAAATCATAAACAACGATAGTAAGCTTTTTGCTGATCTAAAAAAATAATGCCTAAATGGTGGAAAGAATGCTCACAGAATACATGTTAATGAGATTGATTTCCAGCAAAGCTGACTGACAAGTGGCTATAAATGATGTATTGTAAAAAAAAATCTATAAAGTGAGGGTACCGCCTTTATTGTTAATGTGAATGGTTTTATCAATATTTTAGATATTTTACTCCTGTTCTTAGTTAAGATTTTTATAAGCAATTTAAATGACCTTATTTAGTAACTATTCTCTGAGCGATGAAAATGAGCTACTTAGATTCACCAGATTCATATGATCAGGTTTTAAAAATTTGGCATAGTGTTGTGGGCCTTATCAGTATACTGTTAAACTGGCTGTGATGGATAAACACTGGACATAGCAACACGCATCTTGCACTTATTGGTAATGACATTATCCATTGACACGGAGATCAGCTTTCATCTGTTTTGCGTAGAGTAAAAACGTTGGTTAATGCAGCACGTGACCCTGATCAGGGCGGCTACTTTGTAATTAAGATTTCTCAGTATATGGCCGGCACGGTAATATGCCGTTTTGTAATGCACTTTTACCCGCTGCTTATCATAATGTGTGGACGGATGCATTTCCCACTTTAGCGTAGTCCCACGTGTAGATGTTTGTGTAAGATGTAGGTTTGTATGAGTGATATACATGTATCCCGTATAGTTGCTATGTTGGATACTGGAATACACGTAAGCGCATGGTAAAAGCTCTTTCATAAAAGGGAGTAGACAAAGTATTGGCTTACACCTATACTGATTAAAACTTATACAGCAAAATACCTATAAAACTCTCCTCATATCCCATTTAACGTCCCCCCCCCCCATGCATGTTTCTAGTCGTGTTATTCTTAAAATTCCAATAGGCCTATTTTATGAAACTTACTCCTCAGAGGGTACCAGACTCTTGAAGACTCTTTAAAGTCCTATTTTTATTTCAGTATCATAACACATTCCCTTTAAATTTCTCCGGGATATTGTTTACCGTTTGCCGTTTTGTGTGTTTTTGTCATTTATTTTATTTTTTATTTGCCCCGCATGTTTAATACTTGCCTTAATTTCACCTAAAAATCGCATCTACCTTGTGATAAAGTGTTACGATATATGTGATACAGGTAGTAAGGAGATGGACACCTAATTGTGCTTTTGTGCAGTTGGGTTTTTTTTTTTCAAATACATCACGGTTCAAATTTTGGGGAAAGATATTAAATATTAGATGGCCCTATAAATTAGTAAATTACGGTAAGATATCAGTAAATGTCCACTGTAGTCACCATTTCTGTATCACTGTATAAAATCCATCCGTAAAAATTTAGAATATACAGTGAGCGTATAGCTTTTATCTACAATAAATCAATACATAGGCCCAAAATAGTTTTGACCTTCCCTCACTTACGCTCAATTTGCTTGCAATGTAAACAACATGCAGCTAATTTAAAATGACAATTGAAACAGATAGCTTCCATTTTACCAATGACAACCATTATTCCGTTCAATGTACATTTCCTTCTTGCGCAAAATATCATATATATTTTAAGACACATCCTGTGCATTAATGCTTAATGGTCGACAGAGCATTGTAAAATGTATACTTTACAGAGCACACAAAATTATTTTAGTCATATATAGAATGCGTGTTTGTGGTGCTCGTATGTCTTCTGTCATACATGTAATGTTCGTGTCTGTAGGGAATAAATGATTGCGTATGTAGGTAATGACCAATTTCAGATGAATTCCAATTTTATGCCACAGGCCAGAGATGTTGCGTAGGAACTCATTTCGAGGTAAATAATCAGTAATGGGTCTATAATTTGTGTCAAGGCCTACAGATTGCACTATAAAAGTAGTGTGTTTGGGGGGCAAATAATCAGTGATAGCCTTCTAATTTTTGTCAAGGTTTGAAGAGTGCACTAACAGAGTGGTGTTCACAAAATTTCGAACAGTGTCGTGACGTAGGCCCACAACTCGAGATATTTAGTGGACGATGTATAGTGTTTCGTGTGTAATTGATTTGTAATATGAGGAAGATGGCCGGGAGCCTTAGCAACGTAAAGTTTCCACAAACCGTAGATGACGTCATGCCAATCCAATGAATCATTACATGTATATCATAGCAACGTATTTTTCCTACATACACATGCACACAAAACATTTCCGATACATAATTCAGGTTGCCAGTACTGATTGTAGTTTGCACTTGATCTTAATTACGGTGTTCAAACCCAACAGTACACGATAATAAATATATTTAACCAAAGGGAGGCAAACACTACATGTAGATACCCAATTATGTTTTTCCTACGGTTCACATATTTGGTTATAGTCTTCTTGCTAAGATTTTTGAGCGAGACTAAGAAACTTTCCAATAAAAGCTTAAGAAACTTCATCATGCATGCGTGTTATCTTAAGTTATTTTGGTGACATTTCACAACAGTGACCATGCACTAATACCTTCTATGTTTATTTTTATCACAAGACTACTCGATATGTTGCCTCTTCCTTGCTTAACATCAATGCTCTTTTTGCTGACCAAAACCCCTCCATCCGATTTGAGATCACCGCGTATTTTCCAGTTTACTGCTTCTTTCCAGCCACAATTTTTCTACAACAACAAATAAGTTCATTGTATGCTCTGTATAAACATATATGACTGGAAATAAAATCTGTGAACCACAACACGAGTGCACAATAACAGCTTATATCTCACTAGAGGGTTTATATACCGGCATGCCTTTCAGACTGCTTCCCGTTTCTAAATTGCTATGGCAACGCGAGATATTTCCCATTGAGTTACGTTTGGATAATCATTATATGCGTACAATCTTCTTGGTAATGGATGATACATTGGTGAGAGCGTTATTAAATCTAGGTGATGCTTTCTCCACCACCTTTCATAACCTTTGCGGTATGGTTATTTCAGTCTTTGTGTTTTAGAACGTGAACATTTTCGCAATGACGGCATCGATTTAATTCATTTTCTCCTTTCACAAGCACTGAAAAACATGTCAAGTTAACATTGTTGAACTTCTGTTTAAAAAAATGTCAAACTTTGATATCTCGGTTACATGATAGTGACTAAATGGGCAAATAAACATCCTGGCATACAAAAATTTGGGATGTTATGCTTCCACTGGTATGGTATGCATGGATAAACACCCCCCCCCCGATTTATTGCTTAGGCTGAGTATAAAATAGACCTATAATCTATGAGAGGAAATAGACAAGGTCATGCAGGAGTAGGATACTGGATACTACTAGATTTGTACACTTTTAAAGCTTTGAAGTACAATTTTTCAGGCCTTTATTTTAAGACCTTATCAAAGACAATTACAGCATGGAGGATAATGTAGTTCAGATATTGCAAACTGTGTCTTTAAACTTTGCCGAGATTTTTTTTTACTGATAATATGGTCTATTTTGGTATAGTCTGGCCTTTTAGTGATTACTTATATTGCTCATCCATCAAAAACTTGGTATAGCCTACATCATAAAAGTTCATTCTGTCAATATTTCGTTTTGATTTGATTTGATTTGGCAGTCTTGTTTTAGTGCATTACTTTACGTCGTTTTTGCCAATCCCTTCCTATCTTTTCGACTTTAGCTGATATATTTTTGTTTTTCCTGTTAGATATATTACAATATATAACCAAAGGCCTGCATTCCCAAAGGATTCATGGCTCAGACATCAAATTTAAACCTAGTTGTTTTTAATATGGGAAGCTGTTCGTAGAGTTGAGATTAAAAGATGTCACATTTAGCAGACTTAAATTTCTGTCATTACAAACAAATCGCAATACCAAATGCTTACTTGACGTTGATACATTTTCAAACAACCTGTCTTCCTTGTGTAAACTTCTGATTTAGATACACACCATGTCTAAGTTAAAATTCGTTTCTTAATATCAGCCAGTGATTTTTCTAATTATACGTATTGAACATTTGGGAAAATATAAGGAAACGTTCTTGCATTCAAGAGCCAGTATTTTTGGTAAATACTCGCGAGAACACGCCCTCCTACTTAACAGTTCGACCTAGTGACCTAAATAGCCACACCGATGCTCTTTGCTGCCTTTCTTACTCTCTCTCTCTCCTCCTCTTCTTAGCATGTTGTCAATACGCCCGCGGCCACAATTAAACATTAAAGACCATACATCATGCACAATGACTGGAAGGGTACACTTCGCAGATGTCCCGCCTCGCGTACGAAGCACTGCAACATTCGGTTTAAGATTGTAGGGTTTGGTATTTCAGACCGTTTTCCTCTTCCCAAACTGAATTTGTATCGATCATACCCGTTGGATCGAACATCCAGATAAAAAGAAATCAATATTGAAGTTCCACTCTGCTTCGTTTGCGAGGGTGATAGACAGTTTAATACGCTTCGTTACTTGCGGTACGTCGACCCGGATTCTAAGTAGTGAATAATGAATAACTAATGCAGTAAGGCAAAATAGTAATTGATGTACTACAAAATGTGCTGTACACATCATTATTGTATTTCCAAAAGTTGTAAACTATTGTTTAGAGTTATTTGCGGAAATAAATTTAGAATTTTAATTTGATCAATTGATGTAAGTTTTGATTCATCCTGGTAGATTTCAACAACGATAATTTAAATCGGGTCAACTGGACTTACGTGTAAATCAGACGAGAACGTTTCGCGTCCTATCCGGAACGCTTCTTCAACTCATTTGAATTGTTGACGGGAAATTGGCGTCGTTGGAAATCTGCGCAGACGCACTATCGATGTTGTTGTTTTGATTTAGGCGTGGAAGAATTTTTATTTGAGTTACGGTATAGGCTTGTATAGGTTAATTACAGTAAAATGAATATACCTCCGAAATTGATGATTCAATATTTACGAAGCAAATATTTGTAAAGATATTGGGGAAAATATCATAATAAGAAATTGAAGGTTACATTACGCAGATACTCTACTGTACATTACAAGATACATGCATGTAGCAAATAAAGCCTACACAATTCAAGTAAACTGCACTACTGAGCAAATAAAGTCATCAGTTAGCTAAGACTACAAAACTATACTGTCGAAAAGTGAGATTGAAAATGTTAACTTATCAGGAATAAATTTAGACTAAGAGAATAAAATTCCGACATGTCTGAGTGATATTTTTCTAACTCTCACTCCTTCTGTTAATTTCCTGGAATTTCACTGCTTGGTCGTTGCGTTGATCAATCCTAAATTATCCTGAGTTCGTAGTCTCTGTAGTCGACCCCAAAAGGGTTGTTTTTTACTCAAAGAGGGTATAATTTACTATTGTTTCATTAAAAGTTTACTTTTAACAATTTAACTGCTTTTTCACTCCCAAAGGTGAACTGCCACACGTTTGTTTTGAAAGTCACGCCATCTGACGTATTTTACAGCCACGGATGAAACGTGTGGTGTGAGTGATGGGGGGACTTGTGTAATGATCAGTGATCATGACCACGCATGCGCACGTGGTTTCAAATAAATAAGCGTTTCTTATTTCAGGTAATGGGTATTTTAGGCTTGGAGGAAACTACACACTCAGATTACTATCTCTCACATCCACTGATAAGATATCCATTCTCGTTTTATGAAAACTTATTTTACCTATATATAGGTTATTAGGAATTCCAAGAATTTTGACCCTGGGTAAGAGATGTGGGTGTCATTATGTATTTGCAAATCTGTTTTCTTGAAAAGTATTATAATTTTATTCCACTAATGCTGTTAATGCAACCACGAATATAAGAAGGATTTGTCAGTTTATCACAAGGCCAGGGTATCCTTATTCATGCCTTTACAATGTATTTAGTGGTTGATTTTTTTGTTGTTTTTTGTGTGTATTTAATGGAGGAATATCACGCTTCATGTATTTTGGTTTACAACTTTACAAACTTTGAAAATCTAACCACAATAATAGTTGAAAAAAATAATGAGTAAGAAATAATGGTAGGAGTAATAATAGGAAGGATTAGAGTAGAAGAAGAAGAAGAAGAAGAGGAGGAGGAGAAGCTGGTGTGATGATGAGGATGAGGATGATGAGGATGAGGATGATGATGATGGTGGTGGTGGTGGTGATGGCGGTGATGATGATGAAGATGAGAAAAAGAAGAAAAGGCAAAACAAGAAGGGCGAAGGAGAGGAGGAGGAGGAGGGAGAGGGTGATGGTAATAAATATGAAGATGAAAAGTGTGGTTAAAGTTTAAATGGTAAAAATAGTAGTAGTAGTAGTAGTAGAAGTAATAGTACTAGTTGCTGCTGCTGTTGTTGTTGTTGTTGTTGTTGTTGTTGTTGTTGTTGTTGTTGTTGTAGTAAAAGTATTGGTGGTAGAAGTTATTGCAGTAATAGCGGATGGTAGTATTAGTTGACTTGTAGTTAAGATGCTATATACAAACGATATATTGCCGATATAGTTGTAAACCATCGAAGGGAATTTTGTTGAAGCGTTGTTTATCGTAGAATAGTTTCAAAAATGGGTCAGTGTTCATAATTCATCAAATGATATGGACGAATGAAAATTCCTTGAACTTTAGGCTAACGTTGCCAGGGTAATTAATCACGTTACGGGCTAACCTTCCATCACATATAGAATACATATTCTACGAACTCAGAGACTTCATGTAACAAAGTTATTATGACGGCAAATTGCAATAATGTACAATACAAGGGACAATGCTTTTATTAATCTGTGTGCTGTGCTCTACTTGTTATGATGTCCACATAACTGTGATTCAAATGTTCAAATAACGCAGCTATAATGATGTATAAATGTAACTGCAAGCTATAAATATTTGATAATTTACAATGGGATCATTACACAATGATACAGAAGAAAGGAATTGTAAGGTACTGCCACACAACTCTCCTCCGCCTCTTACTGTACATCGGACAGGTGCCGTCGAAAATAGCATGTCTGCCTTATAGTATTTGCGTGCCAGTATCTATCCCATGCTTTGGATATGTTCAGAGATATTATGGTCTGATCTGGCCAGCAATCACGTAGCAGTAAGGCCTGTTTATGCCAATACTATCCGGTATCAATTCACTGGGCTTATGGTTATTGTCAACAATGGAATACTCCTGAAGTAAAGTGAGTACTCGATTCCGCCATTGTTTGTGTCATGCCGTAGACGGCCGTTCAGGTTACATTACCTACACAGTCAGGCTGACCCCAGCAGAAATACGAGTGGACTTTCAGGCGTTCATACGGGGATTCTAATAAATTGTCTCAAATCTGTGCTGTCATCGACTCTGACGTCGGCCCTCAGACTAGGACTCTCGTCTTCATTAGATCTGAAGTCACTGCTAATGCCATGCTGGGATTAAGAAAAATCAAGATGGCGTCCGGGGGATCGTAGTGGTCGTCTCCACGCCGTGCGGCAATAATATCAACGTTGATTATAAAGATTAACCCATTGAAGACGAGGGACGAGATGTCTGGTCACGATTTCTATGGGAAATACGTGTTTAAGCAAAATCAAACCGTCTTCAACGTGTTAACTTTTGGGAGGGGTGGGGTGTTCACAATACCGCCCTCTGTAGACCGGAATTGTAGAAGTGGGCACAATTTCTCTAACCACCAAAGTAAACAGCATTGGTTGTTTGAAATAAGATACTCCAGTCGTTTTCTTGAGTTTTTTTTTCTCTCTCTCACAACCCGTATACTTAGAAATTGCACGAGTGCATATTGTGTCTGTATTTTACGGCTAATGCATCTCGATTGCGTAATGGAAGGGAGAACATTTGTGGTTGTGCCTCCCTTCGACTGCGGATATTTAACATAAAGAATTCGTTCTATCGTCGCTTCATTGAAGTGTGTTGACTTCATCGCAGAGTGACAGGACTTACGTCATCCGATGTTCCATAAATTCAGTTGGAATGATCAAAGCTTTGGAGCGAGAAATACAAATACTGAGGCGTGAAACATCATGAAAGGATTGACCATAACAATCAAGTCACCAGTACATGCGTGTTACCTCTTGAGTGGTTGTAGTTTGTTTGTCTTCCAATTACAACTTCCTTCCTAAACCCAACTTTAAGATCGTTGCAGTTGTTATCATATCATTAAAGACACATAGGAGAGATTATGTCTAAAACAATGATTGCACAAAAACTATTGGTATTTGAGTGCACCAGCTTCATCTGCTCGTAATAACGGGGAGGAAAAAAGGAGGAGAAGAAGGAGGCAAAGAAGGAGGAGGAGGAGGAGGAGGAGAAGAAGCAGAAGGAAAAGAAGAAGAAGAAGAAGAAGAAGAAGAAGAAGAAGAAGAAGAAGAAGAAGAAGAAGAAGAAAAGAAG